>CABPRJ010002416.1:45071-357791 GCA_902439185.1 Cinara cedri
GGATTGCTAATATTACCAAAAATGTTTTAAAATGAAATTATATAATAAATTATAAATATACTCGAACATAGTGGGGTGGAATTTTAATTTATTTTAAACAATTTAAGAAAGCCCACTATTGAAGCATGAACATTTCTCGGTTACTTAACTTTTTTTAAACAATAAATCCGTATACAATATTGAAAGAATTTGTTATTTTATACTATATGTATTAACCAAATAATGTTTATACGTGACAACTTAAATAAATTTTGTATCTTAATATACCAATAGTCGATAAGAAATTTCGTAAAATTTGTCTCAGTATCAATATTTAGGTAGATATCTACTTGATTAATATTGGCTAGTCTACATTTATATTCAATGCTCGATGACAATAATAATAATAATAATATGCTCGACAGTAAATATTATTAATATTACGAATAGTTTAACATATTACCATGGTAACCAAATCAACAGCCACAACTATGTTGTCAATAGTAAATATACGAACGGATGAATGGGCACAATGAGGGTGTGAGGTATTATAAAATAATGTTTTAAAACCTAAAAATAACAGAAAATATTAATTTTTTTTCAGCTCGTTCAAAAACAAGAAAATAATACAATAGAATCCAATTTCACAAAATTGTTTAAAACTTTATTCACAACATACAAAGCATTGATATTTGTCTTTTGGATAATAATCTTTGGATTTTTTGATTCTTTTATATGGTATTTCTCATTTTGGTAAGCAACTGTATAAAAATTACTATTCGAAAACTATATGATTCTTTTTTTCACAATGAAGATAATAAAAGTCCTAAGTAATAAAATAAAATGAATATGTTTAATCTTTAACTGGATCCAATTTAAAATTGTATACACATTATTACGATTAAGGTATTTGGAAGATTTATCAAATGTTTATCATCCAGAGATGAAACCGTTTATAAAAACGATCCAAGGACTTACATTGACGATTCAATGTTTCGGTGGCGATTTTCCGTTTTTCTATTTATCTAGTGAGTATATGGCGTATAACAACCATAAGTAATGTTAATGTGCATATTGTTTATAATGTATAGATTATAATACGTATAGTTTCCGAACGGGCTATACCAATGTTTAATTAGCTTACAGTGTTCTGATTTAAAGCACACTGAATAGTGTTGAATTTATTCGCCTTCTCTCCTTCAACACGTTAACCTAAGAGTTCCTTTGCACACCACTTAGAAAATTGCACCATTTACCATTCGTTCTTATCCTACGGATTATCTAAATGTGAATCACTAACTCGTTTTAAATTTCAACAGTTCTCCTATTCGACTGGTTTTTTTTTTTAAAAAGTAACTTAAAAACTTAAATACGTCGTTATAATAATAAATAATCACAGCATTTATGCCAATATTTGTAACAGAGGGTTAAATTTTAAAAAAACAACAAAATAAATAAAAATATTTATGTTGTTCACGCTTTTATAGGTTTTATTCTCAAACGAGTTAAAGCCGAGTACGTAGTCTCTGCAGTTTTTTTGACGTTCGCCGTGAGATTTTTTCTCTATTCAATCATCAAAAATCCCTTATGGGTTCTACCCGTTGAACTTCTTAACGGCATCACATTCGCATTAGCGTTGTCGACAATAATTTCGNATATCAATATGAACCGATTTTAAATGTATTATTTAGGTACTCGTCCTACATCATATGTATGTCGTCCAAATACAAACAATTAATCTACATTTGTAATTTTTAGTCTATTTTGTTTTTATATACAATAACAACAACTTCTCGAAAATAAATCGACAACGTTATCACGTTATCTGGATGTGTGTGACTGCCATGAACATACTATTATGATTAGACGAGTACCGAAAAAGAAAGTTTTTTTCCCAGTGTATACGACCGTTACGAACACTTAACTTTTTATTTTCAAGGGGCACCCATCGGAAGCTTTGTCGGCGGATATTTGTTCAATCGTTTCGGCAGTATTTTTTCATACAAGATCCTAAGCGGTATGGCGTTAACAGTGTGCATTACACATATCGTCGTCACCCAGTTGACAAATCGATTGTCAAAACCGAAAAAAAACGAGGAAGATGCGCCTTCATGTCAATCTTAAATTGATTGTCAATTTTTTTTTTATTATATAAAATGTATAATTAGAAATTATGATTTTATTATTTTACTTTTAAAATGTTATACAGCAATCACTTGCACTTTATTGTATTGTAATGACAATGATTAAGATTCTTAGAGTGAATCCTAACAATTAAACTAGAAATGTATTAATTATTAAGTAATAATGAGTATTATACAAAATAGCTCCAATAAAAAAATGATAAAATATCTTTTTTGTTGCCTAGAGATGTGACAAATGTTTCCTATTCGAGAGTAAATTTAATTATATAATTATTGCAATGTAATATACAAACAGTATTTGTTTTTTTAGACGTTTTTAAATATTTAAAGAAGTTTGACTGTGCAAATGTGGTGCTTTCCATTTTTGCCATCCTCATAACTATCTCATCGTTTATAGAATTACATCTAAAAATAAGAATTAATTTACTTTTCAAATTATACTGAATCCCATGCCTTAGATTAGTAGACTTCAACTAATGATCCTTGAACTTAACTCAAGTTTACTATAATACTGGTTTCATTAAACACGTATAAAGAATAAATTAAAAATGTATTTACATTATACAAATTTCTAATTTCTAATTACATATACATGAGGTTTAAAATTCGAAATTCGAAATAAAGAACAACATTTGAATCAATCATGACTACGCCCCTAATGCTGCTATTTTTAGTTCTTATGCGCTTTTTTAACATTAGAGAGGATGTAGAAGTGCAATAACCTGGTTTATTTCAATCATAGGTAAGGCCATCAGTATTATTTTTCGGTCGCGAACATTGACCTACACGGTAATATAACTAATGAAAATAATACTTTAATTAACTTCCTTCAACTATGACACTTTTGCTCCCAATCTCTTTCCCTCTTCTCTTGAATCACGCTTAAGAATTGTTTGAGTACATGATTAGCATATCCATATTTTTGATATAATTATAATAATGTAGTTTCGATGATATAAACGCCTTGCTCATATTCGACGGCTCTCACAAATAATATGTCAACAGATAAGTATATTTAGTTGCCGTACCTAACGATTTCCGCGAACAAGAATAGCATACAAACTTATAGTTGCTAATATTAAAAAAGTTGCAGTGGATAGGGAAAAATAGTAGCAAATATTTATTTAGAGAGCTGGTCTTGAAAGTCGTAAACTACAAAAAGAATAAAAAAAAAGTAATGTAAAATCAAAAAGCGACTCTTGGGGCGTCCGCGGGCGATGTTCATGGTTTTTTTTATTGTCCGTCCGTCGTCTTAATAATCCTTAGCTGTCCAATAGACATTTTTACGTATATCTGCAACTCAGTATATATATATATATATTATGTTACGGTTAATGTTTTAAAACGTTGTTAATGTAGTTATATTTATACTTAAACCGATTGTGCGCTGTTAGTTTTAATATTATTACTGTGTATTACCTGCTTATTATCAAATTTGATGATAAGAACATTATTTGTTTTTGTACGTTGGTTTTTTTTTTAGATATTTTAATTGTTAAGCCAGATTCGGTGATTTTTAAATATCGTAATATGCCATATATTCGTAACTCACATGAATATTAAAATATCTAACAAAAACAGACAATGTTTTTATCTACCAACGTTTATAAGTTTGATAATAGGCTGACAATACGCTGTAATTTCAAAACTAACAGCACCAAATCGATTTTCATATCCAAAAAGCATAATTGATATAACGACGACACACCTATTATATACGTATAATAATACACCTGCATAATAATACACCCGTATAATAATACAGACGGATCACCGTCGGAACAGCGAAAACCCACTGACCGAGGTGATGAAAACACTACAGCAGTCGCGGGCATATTCAGAGCGTGTGCCGATCGTTTGCAATTTAAATACACAGATATAACATTATCATTAAGATTTTGATGCGTAAAAATGTTCATCATAAAATTATACCGGACATCGTGATACATCGTTGTGTTTACGGTTTGTCTATACTACGGAATCCTCATAGTTCAACGTCCACGATATTACGCTTTACTGGAAACTGCGTGCACCTATAATATGCACGGTATACCTGGTTATTACAATAATTACAAACCATAACGGTTTGCGATAAAGATTGAAGACTTACGAGTATTAATAATAATAATCGCTTGTGTATTGCACGAACGACCCAATATTTTGGAATTTGTTATGGCCGAGAAGGGTCCAGATAATTTTCTCTGTACAGAGTCACCGCGGATAGTTACGTGATCCCAGCACCCGTCGCCCCCACAGCACCGTGCCTATTAATTATAACTATCCGGCATCAACAACATAAGCTCCGTCGCCTTTTTCGGTAATATGTATATTACCATAGTAATATTATTACCAGTAGGCAATAGATATACGGGCTGTTCCGCGAAGATCCTACACTTGAATGAACTGAGCCGATTGAATTATCGATTTTTCCAATAGAAAAATAATTGTTTTAATGGTTTTTTTGTGAAATTCAAAAGATTGCAGAAACGTATCGGTTTATCATTTACAACTCCAACATTCCGCTTCAAAATATAATATTTATAAAATGGCCACGTTCGATTTTGTAAAAACGATTTTTTTTTATTTTTAGTTTAAAAAAAAAATGTACGAAACAAAAAGACGGACATACTTCGAAGTTGGAAAGGTAGGATACAGAAACCACATTTGCAATGTGATAGTAGTGCAAAAGTTATATCTTTGCACCAACAGAAAATCACAAAAAAAATTTTATACCTACGATATCTATTTTGTTTATCAAACATGAAACAATTGAAACAAATTTATTGTTCGAAATTTTAATTGGTCGTACAAGACGTGTTGTTTTTTTAAAAAAAAACTATTTACGTCTCAATTCCAGTGCAGTATATTATTAATGATATGATTATGTGCTTATCTCGTCAATATTCCGATAGTCGGGTCTCTATGCACTCCACAGATAATACACGCATATTGTATATAACTGAACTCTCTTCAGATAATCTTAATTCATAATTGTTATTTTACAATGTAATTAAAATTAATTTTCATTTTGGATTTTGAGTGGAGCGAAGAAGCTTATGGTTTTACAAAGATTGCGCCACTTTTCTACAAAAAGACTTGCTCGGAATTACTATAAAATCTTTTCTGAAAGGAAATCGACTTGGGAAGGTACTTTAAGGAAGTCATTTTTCGATTTTCTCAGGAGTTTTCTCATCAAACTTAAAAAACGGAAAACACGGGAAAATATAAGAAATGTAGGTATTATTTCTAATATATTACCGCCTTTGAAAAAATCGGTACAACATGAAACAAATATTATCAAAGAAAATATATAAAGCCTATTTAATTAATTTAAATCAACTGAACTTCACTCAGAATCGTTTCTTCGTAAGCAATAGTTTATCGTTACTTACAAATATATATTAAATTCCTGTCTATATCCTACCTTTCCAACTTCCCACCTATACCAGTTAAAATACCTGCACCCGTCCCCATTATCTTACCTTTCTTTTTTATAATTTATATTCTGATAACATATTGTTTTAAATCTTTTTAATATTTTAAATAACTCTATTTCACGTTCTCACAGCTGTTTAGTTGTTTATGTTTTGGGCTTCACTGCTTTAGTTTTTTATTTAAATGCCTTATAGTCTTTTTCTATCTTAAAATGAATGACAATAATTAAATCGTTTTTCATTTGAAATTTATTTACAATAATAGGTGTTATAACCAATTAAGACTTGGCTAGTGTGAACAGATCCGATTTAGGCAGGACGGTACAGATTTTTTAAAGAACATCCTGTTTTTAAGTTTAATTGAGACGACAAGATCTATGATGTATCTATAGATTTATGTATCTATAGATGTATCTATTTTTATTTAAAATCATATTTTTATCACGATTTTATAATTGCAATGTAATATTTTATATTAATACAAATACTATGAAGACGTCTTATAATATAATTGATATTAGATCATCTGCATTTATTAAACGTATGCTCATAAGGCAAATTTACAAAGGAAGTTGAAGGATTGGTGAGTTAAAAAAATACATCCTAGGATAATGAAGACGGGTGCAGCCACTGTTATAGGTAATTTAATATGTATCTGTATACAACAATAAACAATTGCTAACGAACAAACGATTTGTTCAGTTGATAGTGATGCTTTGCTAACAATATATAATATGTGATACTATGGTAACTAATAAAATAGGCATTACAAATATTTACTTTACTAATATTTATTTAATATTGCACTGGTTTTCCCGTATTTCCTGGTTTTCCCATGGTTTTACCCGGTTTTTCACATTTGCTGAGAAAACTCTTGGGAAAATCGAAAAATTAACCCCTTAAATTACTTTCCATTTCAGAAAAAGTGTTTTCATTTTGAATCGGAGCGAAATTGATAGAAAAAAAGTTATACAGAGAAAAAAGGCCATAATATTTTTTTACTAATAGCTACATTTCGTACATTCTCTGTTTTTCCGACATTTTATTCTGATTTTTCCCAGATGATATGAGAATCACTGGAAAAATCAAAATACGACTTCTCTAAATTATCATAGAGATAAAATTTGCTTTCAGAAAAGGTGCTACACTTGATACATCAGAGCAAGATTTTTGGCAGGCAGGAAAGTTTGCACAACAAATCGAGGGGTATTTTGCGTTTAAATTAGTCCGGGGGAGCGATTGCTTGAGTCTCTAGGTACATCCAAAACGCAATTGTTCGTTCCTTGTTTAGGTAAAACGGAAAAAAAAAATTATTTTCGACACACTAGTTTGAACTCGGATGATAATAGGCATAAATATCCATTAGACCGTGGAAAATATGCTTTAATGATAATAATAGAGTTATTTAACATAACGTATAATATCCGCATAATATCAGAACTTTAAAAAGCTATAATTTTGAAACTTAGTCAGTCCACTTAATTCTCACTTCATCATCGTTCTTAAATCGGCAATATTCGTATGTTCGTAATGTCGTATTTGTATGTAAGAAAAAAATAATTAAAAAATAAGTTTTATTCTACATTATTTTTTACCTGAACGATTTTCGTCAAAATTTGATATTAAAATTTCCTTATACAAAAAAATACTACATTTAACTAAATTTTTTTTTTTTTTTTTCTATAAAGTAAGACTCTTAATGAACCTCCTGTTTAACTTTGAAGCATTTTTGTTAAGTCTAACAATTTTACCACTCAGTGCCTACCAAATAAAAATTACGTACAAATCTCATAAAATTTAAATCCCTATAAACAGCCCAAAAATGGCTTACATTTTTTGAAAATCTTACCACGTCTAGAAAATTCAAATATAAGTTTTCTGTTAAATTTTAAGTCTGTACGAATTTTTTAAATTAAATTACAACAAATAACAAATTTGAAATATAATAAATGCATTATTTGCTTAAAGTTCCCATTTTCTTACGTTTTATCCTGGTTTTTCCCAGATATTATGAAAACCGCTCGGAAAATTAAAAAATTAGTTCCCAAAAGTACCATTTAGACTAATTAATTGGAATATTTTTCTGTACCACCAGAAATTAAAGCAAATTTACGCCATTAGATACAGAAGTAAATTTAATGTTTATCTGTAAACAACGATAAGCCATTGCTAACGAAAAAACGATTCTTACCGGAGTTTAGTTGATAGAGATAATTAAGTATAGAATATAAAGATTAATAATTAAAAGAATGTATTGAAATTAAAATTTATTTTATTTTAATATGACTCGGTCCATAGTATTGCTTTTTTAACAATATACGTTTCCATGACAACAATGATTTTTTAAAAATATTAAAATATTAATAACTTAATAAATAAAAACGGTTGCCAATGACAACCTTATTTTTAATCTTTCGAATTTTTTTTAACCTAAAAAACCAGGTTTTTCTCATTATCTCTAACATTAATGAGAATTTCAAAAAATTACCTTTTATGAAGAACCTCCCATATTTTCCTTTTAGAAAAAATGCTATATTTGATAATTAGCGTAAGCTTTCTGGTAGAAAAATTGTTTATATAAAAAAAATATCATTGTAAAACCAATACATTCCTCGATCCGTTCAGAATCTAATAGAGAAATCGCATTAAAAAAAAACTTAAAAATATTTACCAGAATAAAAATTATTTTGGATGTCCTATATCTTCGTGTTAAGCACTGTCTACAAAAGCTATAAATATTTGTCTAACCAATTGTACTCGATAAAAGCAAACTAAAATCTATAATAATAATGTTTAAGCAATAATAAGTAGTTAGTCAAATTCAACACTTATTTGAACGTGAAAACGTCGCGTGTTCGTATGTAATAATATGAAGGTAGGTACATATTATGCAAATAAAAAAAATGTTATGAATAAAACATATCATTTACTCGCGAACACCGGTGTCGGGAGACAGAGTTGACAATACATAGATGTTCGTAATTTATCGTTTGGCTTGGTGCAACGGGATAATGCGTTTTTAACCGCAGTTCGGTATTCAAAATCCGCAGGACGTTTGTGCTCACGGTTTAATACCACACGCCACCAATTCAAATGAAATTAGTATAAGAAATTATAATATAAGCCGTATATTATGTACAGAGTGTCCCATAAACATTGTGGTACCTTATAAAGTATTAAAAGTATTTGAAGTGTTGACTTAATCTGCACTGACTGCATTAATAACAGTTATTAAACATTCAAGTAGTTACTACTTAAATGTTTATTCAATTTGAGACGCATAGGGTTTGCTAATCGCAATAAAATTCACTTCGTAATTTTTTTTTGATAGCAACCGTCGCGTAATGGCCTCGTGGTAACAATAGCGTACTTTTTATACTCATGGCTCGATTTCTCAACTGAGGTTTTCTCAGGTAGCCCTTGCAGTTCATTGCAATCAAAACCCTATTCTGATTTTTGGTAAAATGTGTGTACACGGTAGAAAAAATTTAAAAAATCTAAAATCATTGTAAAACCAATACATTCCTCGCTTCGCTCAGAATCTAATATTACGCGACCATTTTACGTGCAATTTGATTTTTAATCATTTTATTTAAATAACCAACATAATTTGTACTGATCCCCGTAACTCTAGCAAGTGAACAAATCACTATGTGCTTATATTATATTTATTTGGTTATTTGTTTAGGTTAAAAAAACGTATCCAATATTCGTCTAGGTACCCGAAAGATAACAATCATTTACAATGCATTATAAAAGATCATAAGAACGAATCAATGGTCCACATGTAAATTCCGCCGGTACGGTTTTGTAAACTGGGAAAATAACGTAAACTCCACCGTTTACATACTATTTTTAGTACAGCCAATTGACTATTGACCGTCTTAACTAACTTCTCTTGTTGACACTTACCGGGAGAAAGACGGTCGCTAGTGATATTTTACCGGGGGGGAGGTGGGGGTGTTATCATCACGGGGGTCAATTTTTACGGTTACACTGGAATCGTTTTAAAATGAGTGGACGCACTTCAAAACATTCGAACATTTATCGAATATCGACCGATTTTGACTTTTTTCAAAACTTTCTTCAAAATCGCCTACGTTACGCGACCCTTTAAATATCGGCTGCGTGGCCCATGACATTTGTGTACGCGACCACGCCGCGTTTTTTTTTTTTGTTTTTCGTTTTGACGTTTGCAATAGTATTTTTAGTAGGCACGATGACTACCGTTATCGCGATGTTTTCCGACGGTCGACAGATATCCCGCGGAGTGGGCGATTCCCCCAACCCGAGTACGCGTGCGGCTGTCAGTTATAATCGGCGCGTTTGCAATAATAATTACTGTAACACACTCGTTAAAATTAACACACGGCGGAATTAAATGCCCGGCCGCAGTATCGTTGCACGGTCAACGGAGTTTTGCGTGCAGCGATCGCGGGCCGGAACGGTTATAAAAACGGCCGGGCCGCCGAACCGGGGCAACACACGCGATCCGACCGGGCCCGCGGTAACAATGGCCGCGAAACGACGCGACGTTATTCCCGGGACGCCGCCGACCGCGATGGTACTGACCGCCGTCGCGGCGCTGTGCTCGTGCGGGCCGACCGCCGCCGCCGCGGGCCGGAACGACATCCCGCAGACCTTTGCCGAGGCCTCGCGCGCCGCCCGCCCGACGGACGCCTTTTTGGCCGCCGCACCGCCGGACGCCTTCCTGACGGCCGGCCCGGGTGTCGCGGCCTACGGACCCAGTCTGGCCGACATGTCGCAGTTCGTCGAGGCCGTCGAGAGCCGCACGCGGTACCCGCTGCCGGCCGGCAGCGGTGTTGTCGGCGCGTGGACAGAGCAGGTCAGCCGTGCTCTGTCCACGCTGCAGATGACCGCCGTCCAAGGTGAGTTTCGCGATAAGGATGACAATAATCGTAACGGGTCGCGGGACATTTTCTTTGTCGGTTTTTACATTCTGAGAGGACTGGTTGTTGTTTTACAGAGATTTTGTTTAGGTTCTGAGTGTAGTGACGGATGTATTGGTTTTACAGAGATGTTTTTTTTTTTTCATACTGCGTACAAAAATTCTACCAGAAATCTTGCTCCGAACTATCAAATAAACCACTTTTTCTAAAACGGAATTTTCCCGGGGCGGTACTTTACGGAGGTGGTTTTTGATTTTCCCAGGAGTTTTCCCAAATAATGGATGGGCCACTGTTGTAGGTGAAAAGTTGAAAAGGTAGAGAGGACAATTTAATGTACTCGTAAATCTGTACGCAACGATTAATCATTGCTAACAAAATACCATTCTGAACGGAGTTCGGTTAATAGTGTTGCTTAAATAATTATATTTAAAAAGTAATGCTAAAAATCTATGTACTAATTTTATTACAATAACGTTATTTACGATAGTATAATTTGATCGTAATATCAGAAGTTATAAAAATAACGCATTAAAAGTTTTTAGGTTACATACATATTTTATTAGTGCGTATAAATATATTTACAAATAAAACACGGGTTATATTTACCAATTAAAAATAGAAAAATGTCAAATTTACAATTTAAAAGTTGAATCCGGTTGATACGTTCCTTTGTTTTTATAAAATACGCGATGATTCGTCTTCTTCAAATTTAAAACACATTACAAACCGGGTTAAACAAACCGACACGAGCGTAAAACCTACTAATTTCCACGCGTTTTATTTATAGTTGTCTAAAATGAATTACTATCTGACATGATTACGGTATCAATTAAAGAAGTGCAGAAACACATGATGGAGTAGTTAGAAAGATTGTTAAATACAAGTACGTAACTGAAAACGAATGTCGGACAGTAGCGTAATTGCATTGTGTTGGTAGACTAGGACAAAAATGACTAAATTTGGTAAATTGAATGACAAGGAAACGAGTCAATTGTCGATAAAATAGTTTTCTCGTTTCATTTGAATTTGGTTTTTCATTTAATTTTAGATATTTCAGATTTTCGTACTTACAAAGAAATAGGTGCATACCTATTACGTTACATCTGATTACTTATATCTATGATGAAATTCCACCAAACGATACCTATGGTCCTTGTGTATTATGTGAAACATTTTTTAATATTTTAAGTATTTTTTTGTCCATGCCCAAGAGCCAGAAATCAGCCAAAATGCCGACTTAAGACAATGCTAAAAGTTATATTGGAGGAAAACCCAAGTTTCTCCTGCTCAAATTACGCCGCTGATTTTGGTGAGCCATTGACACTTAAAATTCGAATATGGAATCATGGAATTCGTGTTTTTTACGCTCGGACACCGTTTTAAACTAGACATCTAGTAGCGTAGCCAGGGAAAAGTTTTGAGTGTTGTAACCCCATACTGCTTCTTTTTTTTTTAGTTTTAGGTAAGGTGAAAGAAGTTGTAAATCCCTAAACCCCTTCTAATACCCTTCTCTTATTGATAAGTCCTGTTTACGCCACTGTCGACAAAATCAGTATGCCTATTTAAAATTATAATATTTTCCGGAAGAATGGCCGAAATGTATTTTCTATTTGTTTTATGATGCGCAGGACGTGGTAAAAAGCCCAAACCCGGACAAATGGCCATGGCAATGATCGGTTCGGCCATCGTCAGCATGATGACCGTTAAGACTTTGGCCGCTATCAAGCTGTTCATAATCTACACGCTTTTTGCCACCAAGGTTGGGCTGCTAATCGGCGTCTACTTGCTGGCGTCCAAAATGTTGGAAATAAAACATACCTCGGCCAAAAAGGTGGTCAAGTGGGAACCGCCGCCGTTGCAACCGCCGGTTATGTTCGTTTCGGTCGCAGCCGACCAACAGCATCCCGCCGACGAATCGTCATACGAAAACCACTTGTTGCATAATCACCTACAACCGCCGCCACCCGGCCAGCCCAACCTCTTTCAGTACCAGCATCACGACCAGTACCAGGTTCAAGACCCATACAGTGACCAGTACCAACACCAAAACCAGCAACAGCCGTTCCTTCCGCCTGATAAGCTGCCGGGTGAAGACGAAGACTTGCTGGCCCACTATTCGCACATCAGGCCGGTCACGTACAGACCGAAAATAGATCGCAACCAGTTGAACGACCTGGTCAAATCCGGCATTGGTGGTCAGGTATAGTGCAGCAGAAAAAAAAAACATGTATTAAGAAGAAGAAAATTAATGGAGTAATTCGCAAACGATAACATTATATATATACGCGGAAGTACACACCTCTACGTAACAACGTATAAAGTTGTCGCTAAGAAGAGATCTATAGATAAGATAAGAATAATGGATCAAACCCTATTATTCTCTTCTTAAATTTTATTGGTTAATTGCAGATCTCCATGCCTTCCTTTCGTAACTTAATTATGCCTTTAAATCCTTTAACCCACTATTCTATCCAGTGGCGTAGTGTCAGGATTTTTCTTTAGAGGAGTCTGATCATTTTTTTTTACATAGAGGTGGTTTTATTTTAAGTTTTGGTTCCTGTAAGGCCACACAAATTTGTATTTATAGCATACTTGATCACGCTAGTCTATTAGTAAATATTAAGTTTAGTCATGTGATGACTATACTATTTTTCTATGGTGCGCACTGAAATATTGAAGACTAGTAAAATTTTGTCCATGAACAAAGCATACAAGCTTACAATATAAAGATAACAATTTAAGATTAAATCAGTTAATTACAATTTAAAACTTTTGCAGTGACTTTCATAGAACATACAAATAATTTATTAGTTTCTGTCAGTGTGGACTTTTATGAGTTCTATGATTTTTCGTCAAACTTTCGTGATGCAGTAAATTCCTCTATTATTTTGTCCAATCTGATTTTAATCAGCACCAAAGTTCTCGATTTTCCTTTTTTCTGTTCGATACTGCCAAGTTTGTCTTTCTTTCTGTCCATTGATCCTTAAGCTGGTTCTACATTTTAAAAGCCTTCAGTTATATTTTCTCTTCTATAGCATTTAATGTCCAAGTTTTACGGCCACGCACACTTACACTTTCAAGAACTTTTTCTTATTTGTAGGGTCACACTACTTGTGATCAGTAAATGATTTTTATCCTGAAAAGACCTCTTCGATTTTATTACCCTGCTAACTACGTCATTTTTTCTTCAAACATCTTCTGATGTTTTAATTCTTAAAGACAAATAGGGAACGCAGCCTTGTTTTTGGCTCCCCTTTCATTAAATATTATAAAACTTTTGTTGATATTTTTAATATTTTAGTTTTTTCATTATATAGTTATATTTTGTATTATTTTAAGTTAGATTTCGAGGCATTTATGATATGATGTGATGCGATTTAAAGCGTATGTTTTTTTTTTATAGTGTACATAATTCTACAATACCCCATCCCCACTCGAAAGAACGTAACGAAAGTAACTAATGCATTAGTGTAACATTGTTTCAGATGTTATCGTATTCTATAGGCGTAAAACGTTTTCACGAATGCGGAAACTTTCGATAAACTATTACTTACCTACAGCGTATCGATACTTAATTAATTAAATTATATATTTATTTATTTATGATCGTGTTTATAGGTAATTTCTTTTACGATTATTATGTAAGGATTTTGATCAATATCACATTTTTCTTAAAATTAAAAAATGTATAAACTATTATTTTTTTCTTTTTGGAAAATTATATTTATTATTATAACAATAAAATAATACATAAAAATACATAATTATATCATACCTGTGTTTTTTTTTTTTCTTATGAATGCGTGTGAATTTTTTTTATAACTGATTGATTCTTCGGTACCGGCTATATTAAACTCACCGATTTGTAATTATTTGTATTCATTCGGTTTATAATTCGTGTTACTTGAAAACAACAGTACAACCTGTTCGTAACTTTGTCGTGGGGGCATACAAATATTGTGTCACATCAATATTATATCATAATATTAATATTATGTCTGCGGTTTAATTCATAAAAAAAAAAAAAAAAACATAAATACATAAAGTCTCACTCCTGTTGTTCTTCGACGAAAAAAATCGCGTTAAAACACGTATTAAAAAATGAATTCATTTTAATACTATGAAATGCGTACAATACAAACATCATGATAATACATTTTTTCGATCACGAATAAATAATAAATATTAACAATCTAAATAAATACAGTTTTAACGCCACGCCGAAATCCACTGTAATACACCGGTTCACAATTAATAATGATGCATTATAATATAAAACAGTGGTGGTCTACAGGGAAAACGGCGAACGTGTACAAAAACACTAAATATAAAAATCCTGTGATAATAATAAATTACCTAAAAATAATAATACATATAAATAATTAACGGAATTTTTCTTGTTTTTTTTTTTTTTTTTTGGCTTTCCGACAAAGTCAAAAGAACGTGGCTTTGTGGTCGGACGAGCTGACGCCGCCGACGTGTGAGTATTGAGTAGCGGAAGGACTCGGGTTCGTCGTTCTTCCGGGGTAACCTATATGTGAAAAAAAAAAAAAAAACATATAAAACACATTAATTATTCAAGCTCTATTAACGACCGTTTCACAGGTGTTAAGCACTCTGGCACAGTTATCGTTATGTTTATTATTCTTCGTTGTTCTTGTGTAGTTCTGCTTAAACGCATGTACCTTAACGCATTTTAAAATATCCCGGATAGAAGAATTAATCTAATTTCCGCTTGTACGCGCAATTACATGAAATTAATTTAAAATAGAATTATGAGAAACAAAATAAAAGTCGACAACGCTCACGAGTAGGTCACTGTAGTAGTTGTAGGCGAGCAGTTTGGAAGGTATAGTGCAGGTGTATTCAAAGTAATTTAAATTATACGCAGTACGCAACGATAAACTATTATAAAAGAAAAAAAATTCTGAGCTTAGTGGTATTAGTAATTGTTTCCTCTTGTTGCCTAAAGGTAACCCGGTAATCGATAAAAATACAAAATAAAAATATCCAGAGGGCGGTAACTATATTGGAAATTTCGATAAACTGTTCAAATAATAATTACCACTGTCGGGCAGAAATTCCACATCTTTTAATTATACCTATTATACATGAAAAAATTGAAACGTCGAAATCAAAGCATATTTACAAATCGTAAAAGTGTTTTCCGAGAAAAAAAACTAATCAACTTTTTTGTAATACGGGTGATTTATTCGGTTAAAAAAATCGCTGTATAAATATTTTATAAATTGTATCGAATGGTGAAAAAAAATCTAATTGAATAGCTGTCTGTCATAATGATTATGACCCAGTCTACCAGTACGATACCGGTTAACTATAATAATTGTATTAATATTATGTACTTTTGTCGACTAAAAATTGTTCAACTGGATAAATATCCGCAGTTAAGTAGGCTGTTGTATTTTCACGACTAACACTTTATTGTATAGACAAATTCGAATTATTCGTCCGGAGATAAATAACTTCTTAGTTGAATATTGTTTTTTTTTTTTTTTTTTTCGAAGTATTTTAGTCGTTCCGTTTAACCGTTTATTATACTAAGTTTGGAAAACGACGATGGTCTGCGCCGCGGGGGCCGAAAATCTCGTCAAACTAAATAGAAGGCACGTCGTCCCAGAATCAAAAAGAAAAAATACCAGTCACTCACCATGCGCGGCCGGTTATTGGGTCTGTCCGGAGTAGGCCATGTTGTGTGCGGCTTCCGACGAGGAACGACCCCATCCGGCCGAGCTGTAGGAATCGCTGCTGTGCGCCTCGTGGTGCGGATGGGCGACCACCTCGTACGTGACGTGCTTCTGTTGGCTGAACAGTTTCTTCAGCCCGATAACGGTGGCTAACAGGAACGCAAGCTTGCTGACCAGCAGGGCTTTTCCCACCAACAGGGCCAGGAACTTGAAAGCCAAAACCTTGAGCATACCCATTTTCATCATCATGGCGGCCATCATTGGGCCCATGTTCTTGTTCTTGCCTCGGCCTGCGGACAATCGATACGTAACATATTGTTAATTTGATATCGTTACGGTTATTCGACGAGAATTTTTTAGGAAGTATCTTATTTTTTATTTTTTTTTTTCAAAGCTAATAAAAACGCATAAAACAAAAAACCAATTTATTTTGTTTTTTTATAATTAATTATCGATAATGTCACGAAATTATTTAAAATCCTCATAATCAAAGCCTTTAAAATCACTGGAAAAGTCATACATTTTTCTGTCCAAAGTATTGCTACACTACTCACATTATCTGAACTAATACTAAATATGATGTGATCAGTGTCGACATTTTTTATTTGAAAGAATAAACTCTCACAAAGTTTGCTAGTATCTAGTAAATATATCTAGTCGAAGTTCATACTGACAACAAGTAAACTGCAATATAAATTACAACTATATGTATAGGTTTTTTATACAAATCAGCAAATTCATCGAATCGTGTAACGAATTAAAAAAATATAATAATAATTTATTACACTAACTGTTGTTTCGATACACGATGAACAGAAATAGTAACAAACAAAACAAGGGAGTAAATAACAAAGAATAAATGAAAACCAAGAACTTTGGCGTAGAATTAAAGTCAGAAAGGACAAAACGATATCCGATAAACAAATTTGTCATAAAAAAAGGCGTAGCTACATAGTGGAAACCTTGATTAATAATGAATACATTTTGATTTTTTTCAGAACCAGCTTGTAACCTCACCGAAGGAAGGCGTCGGCAACCAGCCAGACGATCGGGAGAAAAAAGAATATAGTTACTGAAACCGCGGGAGTTTCCAAATATCTAATCGTTGTGAAAGATCTATGTGTTTATTATTGTTTTGGTATAGAAGTTTACTAACCGTTTTATATAGCCGTATAGATAATATATTCTACCTATTATGCATAATCGCTCGCGTGAAGGGCTGAGTACAAAACGGTTTTTGAAATACCGCCTACACTCGAATACTTAAACTGATTAATATGTTCTAACCGTTTCTCTATGAATTTACAGCGTCTATTTGTGTTATATTTATAGCAATAATATTGCAATATATGTGTAGGAACATACTGCTCAGTACCGCGCGGTAGCCGATGCGACCGTAATATAAGGAATCTTCGTGCAGCCCGCCCATGGGTAATAATCGTTTTCTATTATTGTCGTCGACGAAAATTAAACGTTAAAATATAATAATTCGAAAAGAAAAGTGCATTGTGTTTAACCTAGTTATCGCAGTGTATTGTTGTGAGTGCGTGTGTGTGCGTGTGTGTGTGTGTGTGTGTGTGTGTGTGTGTGTGTGTCTGCGTCTGTGTCTGTGTGTCTGTGTACTATGTTGCGGTTGCATGTGTGTTGTACATGTATGTACGTGTGCGTGTGTGTGCGTGTACTTGATGATAATTGACGAGAGAGAATCGATGTGTCAAATCGTTAGTTCCCGTCACGTAGGTACGTGTACAAAATACCGCGGGCAAGAGAATTTCAGAACGATAACATTATTTAGGTATAGGTACGGCCTGATGTACGGTCGAGACAGACGGCGATGGACGTATGTGACGGACGGGTATTCTGTGGGAACGTTTAATCAACTCAAAAACCGAACGGTTTAAATGGGTATATTATTATATATAGGTACACCGGAATAATATTATTGTGTATTGGTCACGAAACGACGACTTTCCGAACGGGCGCGAAATCAATTTCTCGAGAATCTCGATACCTGTGTAATATTTTTCGAACACGTCCCAGAGACGACGGACGACTGCACGCGCCGCGGTCGTCTGCGAAACAACGAAATAACACAACAGGCACTTACCTTGCCTGTATTATTAATGACGAAAGATCGTGTTATTATTTCGTCGGCTATTATTACTGGGTCGCAAACGTACCGTTTCAGCGGCCGTTTTTTTCAGACCTTCCGTAGCGCACATACATGTATTTGAGTTTGACATCGATGCATATTATATACAAGACGTAGACGGAAATCAAAAATCTCAATACCGAAATTGGCAAAGTGTATTATACCTTGAACGTCATTTATTTATGGCATTTTTAATTTAGAGCTGTTTGTTTTATGAGTTGTTCAAAGAAATTATGAAAAAGTAAATGCTAATATGCGTCTTATCGTAAACATATAAATAAAAAAAATGTATTCCGCACATCCGCGGAACCCAGTGGATCGTTTATAATAAAATATCAGGTTGCAAGTGCACGTTTTAATTTTGTGTAGTGCGATTTTGGGATTTCGATTATGTTATACGCCACGCCATTGTTGTTGCAATGCAGTTCGATTGGTCGTCGGAAACGTTTAAAACGATATCAGAGTTACCGTCGTATAATTGAAACAATACCGGGTGAAATAAATAAATAAATCGATACAATGTCGGTTATTTTTACCGTCAACGGTTCTAGAAGCGTTTATTGTTTTTTTTTCGCCTCCAGCCGAGTAGTGGAACTGTGTAAATAAAAAAGTATATTAATATTTTATGTTAATTGAAAGCGCCGATACGTGTTCACGGGCGAGCTATTGTTGTAGGTGGATGGCGGAAAAGATGGGGCATATTTTCGGGGGGATTTAGTTTATACACTGTATAAGCAACAATAAATCATCGCAAACGAAAAAAATGTTTCTGACTTTCTGAGCCGAGTAAGTATTAATCGTGTTTTTCCCCATTTTCAGTAAATATTTACCACGAAAATTGACAAAAAAAAAAAATCACCTATGAAACTGCTGGAAATGTCGATAAATATTTCAAAGATGGAACCATCAAGAAAAAATCAACATCGTTTAAAGCGTGACATGAAAAAATCGAAGAATTTTTACTAAATGTAAAAGTATTTTTCAAGGGAAAAATAATTAATAGTTTCTTTATCATAATCAAAAGTTAATAAATTAAGTAATGGTTTAGTTTTATTTTATTTTATTTTTTAAATTTATCAAATCATTAAATCAATTAATATTAATTATTAATTAATTGTATTATTTTATAATTATAAGAAAAATAGTCTCAAAAAAGTTAATTCATTATAAAAAAACGATACTGGTTTTTTAATTCAAGTTAAATAATCGTATCTACTGAAAATATAACTATTTATTAAAAATTTTAACTCGTGGTCAAATAATACGATATGAATAAATTATATCGTAAAAAGATTAAAAAAAAAAGCTTTATTATTATAAGAAAACGTTTTTTACAATGAGAGATTTTGGCGTTTCTGTACAGCGAAAATGTGTTTTCCAATAGTACTCAACTGTATAAAACGTATCCAATAGTGAATAGACTTTAAACAACAATTTTTACTACCTATGTACGTTTTAACAGTAGGATTTTTTTGTTTTTATTATAAAATGTTCCACGATGATTGACCAAAAAAAAAAAGTAAAACATTTATTTTGTATTTTTAAGTACGATTAGATCTCCTGAAAATTTCAAAATCTCTGCGAAAATATTTTAAATTAAAAAAAAAAAAACATTTTAAAATATCCTTGTCTTGGGAATTACAAAAACAATTCTTCACTATGATGCCCGTTAGATAGACATAGACGGTGAATGACCCTACACAGTTCTTTAAAAAACGACATATCGAAAAAATAAAGCATTTGGTGTTTTTATTGTCTTTTTTATGTATACTAATTAATTAATGTCATTCGAATACAACTGATTGTGTATGAACACACCAGTTACATATATGTATATATTTTTTTAATTTTTTATAGCGAGTGTCCGTCGTGTTTGTATTAGACTTATACAACCCGACTACTTATATCGATTGTTAATGACGAATAATACAATTTTCAACTTTCACGCGATTATGTTCGAAATGTGCAAAATATCATTATTACCCAAATGCTTGCAGTTGTCGAGCGTTAAAGTAGTATACAATTATTATGGAATTATAAGCCGAAATCCGAAAATTAGTTATAAAAAAATAATTCACTAATGAGAATATTCCTGTCTAGTGGATTACAGTTACGCTCTCGATCATTCGATTCAATTGGGACAATGTAAACCGAAATCGCGGTAGGTATGTTTCATATTGTAATGAGTTTAGTCATTATAATATCTCAATCATATGTCTTTAGTGCACGGTAGTCCTTTCTATTTGTTTGTACCGGCTGCTTTTTATTTGTCTATGGGCGCGCGGCAAATGACGAGGACTACCGCTCTATAATTTATTACTGTTCACCTCTGAATACAAATGATTTTTATCGTCCCGTACGCGTGTTTAGAGACCGTATCCGGAGTTCGGCCCAAGCGGTGTGTAAATACGGAACCCGTCGATGTTTTTCGTTGATAGTGGGTTTTGGGTTTACTCTTAGGATATCATAACATCATTGGGACGGTATCAGGTTCGGACTAACAAGCAACGGTTTATAAAACTCCTAAATATCTTAGAATCAACTACACTACGTTTCGGTTTGAGATGAACTCGGATACGGTCTGTTGTATATACGCAGCCCAGAAACAGTGTTATGTTCACATCAGAACGCGTATTTATGAACGGGTAAAAAAAAAAAATGCGTGCGCTCACCAGATTCCAAGTCTCTTCCTGACCGGAACGACATGCCGAAGTTCAGGGAACCGTCCTGTTCCGGGGACGTGGACACGACGAAGTCGGCTTCGGGCAGCACCTTGATCTTTAGGGACCGGGACTGGACGTACTTGCGGAGCTTGTCAGCCATCACTTCGCCGAACACCGACTCGTCGGAGTATCCACGACCCGAATCCATGCGCACCACCTCGACGTCGTCGGAGGCGGCGGACACGTCTGTTTTACCGTCGTCCTTCTTGGCGATTTCCATCATCTCGCCGATCTCGAAGTTGTTCTTCTTCATCAGCTTGTTCATGTAGGTGACCAGTTTCAGCATGACGCAGCTGGACACGTCCTTGGCACTGCACTTGGTATTGAGCTTCTGGATGAGTTCGTCCTCGTGTATCACGTGCAGTTTATTCATGTCTGTACTGCCGCCGTCCGAACCATGTTGCGATACCGGCGAACCGCACGACAATTTGGCCACCAACACGACCACAGCGAACACCGCGAACTTGTTCATGTTGCGAAATGAGTTAAGTGTCGAGCGAAAAAATTATACAACCGAGTATAACAAAAAAAATTAAGCTAAATTATGGCGGGAAAATATTGTTGTTATCGGCGAACGACGACGACGGCGGCTGCGGTGACGACAAGACGGGCTGACGAAAAACTGCGCACAACTCGAGTTTTCACTGGGTTACCGATAAAATGAATCTATCCGGTAGGCCGGACCCCCTTATATGCCATTTCACGTGAAACCGGTCTTTCACTCTGTCCGCGTTCACATCTCCGGCGATTCCCTTTCTTCCGGCCCATCATCTTTGTTCTCACCAAAAGTAAAGTAAGCTACGGACGTCTCTGCGGACGGAAAACGTAATACAATAATAATAATAATAATAATAATAATAATAATAGTAATAACAATACGTATATAATCCGAATTTCGCAGCTGGACAGCGGCGACAGAAAAACGATGTCCGACGCACATGACCTTGTTTATTAGCTTTGGAAATGTATCCGGTTATTGTAATTGTACACGTGAAAATCGCATTCCGATATTATTATTATCATCGTTATCGTTATGTGTACACCTATAGGTACACGCGGTCGTCGCGTGCACGCGCGAGTTTACCACGAGACGATCACTGGCGGAACGGAGGAACCGGAAAAAAAAAAATTGTCTACATAATTAAAACGAATCCCGACGATCGTTAAAATAAATTATTATTGTACGCTCGTCAATCATAGCTATATAAACGGCGCCGGATCCGAGAAATATCGCTTATTACCGGCCTGTGGTGACAATATTATTTTAGATTCCGGGACAAGAGAGGAACGAAGCGTGAGTTTGACTCTACGATGCGTGTGCTTTTAGTCTTTTTTTTTTTTTTTTTTAATTGCCGATAAAACCCGAAAAAGCTTACGATATTAACAATTTTATTGTTTTCGATTTTTTTTTTTAAAATAATCTTAAAGACTAGAAATGTTCACAGAAAACTTATGCTAGCCTTTTCTAAACGTGGTAAAACGTTCAAAACATTCCGGCGATTTTTGAGCTATTTGTGTGCATTTAATTGTATTTTACTCGGTTCAAAAAACAAACAAAATTTGAGTCTAATGCAGTCGATTTTCTTTACAAGCATTTTAAGTTCAAATTCTGAATTATTATTGTACTTGTGTTTAGTTGTTATTCCTTTATTAATATAAAGAACTATAAAAACAAAATACCACTCGGGATTAGTTATGGCTTTATATAATGGTATCCGAAAATATTTAATATTATTATTCGCTATTTCGATGCAGAAACAATGTTTTCTACTGGGCGATAAGTATAATTAACCCTCATTAAGCCTTGCCCAATAGAATTCTAAACGCAAAACGAACATGGTAATCAAACCTAGTTTTTTTTCTTTTCAGAGTGTTTTTGAAATTGACGTCGGTCTATTTACTAAGCAAATTTTAATTATTGGCATAATCGATTAACCTATACATATTATACAATTGCGTGTAAGGGAATTAAAGGTGATTTATAAACCGTGAAAAGCAATAGAATATTGCGGATCGGTTATTAGTTATTACCAAAATACTATTTTCGTCGTGTACATTGAAATTAAAAAAAATAATAATAAAACGTTCACTTGATTTGTTTTTTTTCAATTTTATTTTGTTTTATTGGTATAACTGAATGCACAACACAGAACGCAATAAGAACGTAAAAATCACTTGTTTCGTGAAAAAAAAAAAAACAATATTATTTATTATACTATTTCTTCTAGACCATCGTCGATTCTCGTTACGACACGTCTTATGCTGGCGACACACATTTCGATCGATTATTTTATTGGCGTTTTTTTCTACATTTTACTTTTTCGAGCACTTCTATTTTTTCCAATTAACACTAATACAATTATTTTTCTATTTCACAAGTGGCCCGAGATTAAAAATTAAATAATAAATTCGATTTAAAAAAAAAAATTTAAACGTACTTATAGGAACCTAAATATATGTTGTTAATGTTATTATTTATGGATGGTTTTATCGTAAACCCTCCCAACGATAAAACTGTAGACAAATTGAGAAAAAATTCGATATTTAAAAAAAAAAATCCACTCATTTCTAATCTAAATCTGCCAGGAATCTATTTTGTGTTACACCGAAACACACTAGCTGTATTTAATTTTTGTTCTCAATTTAAACGCGGAATGTCGATTCCATCACTGTCTTTGAGCTATAATACGAATTTCTAAAGTTAAAAACATAATATTCCGGTTCGTAAACCAAATAAATTTGTTGATAACGAGGTCGATTTTTTACGATTTTTGTTTATTATTCGTATTCCATAGAACTACGGCGATTCTTATCAAAACGAAATCATCCGGCTTTCGTCGTTTTATAAAGAACTCCGCATAGGTACGTATGTAAATAAATAAGTGATCATATAGATTCCGTAGATAAAATCTTTAAAATTTAGGAATCACGTAGGTACTTATATATAGACCGCCGTCGTTCATGAATATCAAAATTACCGAGTATTAATACGATTTTACACGTAACATAACGGATTCTTCAAAACATCATGTTTCATCATGAATGTTTTTTACATTTTGAGGGCAGCAATGGATGTATTTGTTCTACTAAGATATGTGCTTTTGCGTGTGTGTTTGTCTGTGATCAACTTTTCTACCAGAAATCATGTCCCAATCAAAAAACAAAGTGAAGCCTTTTTTGTAGCATTTAAAAATGTTAATCTAATTAACAAAGTCTAATTAGATCTTATTAGTGCATTGGAGAAATATTTTTTTATTTGCGTTGTAGTTTTTTTTAATAACAGGGAAAAACGGAAAAATGTAAGGAAATAATGATTTTTATTATTTTCGATTGTTTTTGTTGTAATTCGGTTATATATATGTTGAAACGTGAAATTTTCACAGCGTTATTATATAAGTCTTTTCTAAAAGTGATTTTTTAGTTTTTCATGCATCAAATTTTTCGGCCGATCATAAATGTGAAAATTTTTTAAATTCTTAGTGGAGCAAGTATTGGTTTTATAATGATGTTTATTATGTTGTTTTTTAAAATTGTTTTATACTGTGTACAAAAATTGTACCAGAAATCTTTCTTCTAAAGTATCAAGTATATAGCACCTTTTCTGAAATAGAATTTTCCCGGAGTGGTAATTTAAAGAGGTTATTTTTTAATTTTCCCAAGAGTTTTCCCGTTAGAAACACCGGGGAAAAACGGGAAAATGTACGAAATGTATTAGTAAAATATTACGGCTTATTTTTCCTCTGAGCAACTTTTTCACCAGAATTTTTATTCCGATTTTCAATTATAGCACTTTCTCTGAAAGAAAATCTAACTTCGGTGGTACATTAGGGAGGTCATTTTTTTTATTTTCTTAGGAGTTTTCTCACTAAATGGGGGAAAAAAAACGGAAAAAAACGTAGGATAAAACAAGAAAATAAGTATAATATTAAAGAAATTTTATTAAAAAAAATATGTAATGCATATGAAATTATAATATAATGACATATATATTGTTGACAATGCAACACTATTAACCGGACTTCGCCCAGAAACGTTTTTCGTTAGTAATGGTAAATCGTTGCGTAACTTAACTTAACTCTTAACTTCTAACAGTGGCTCACCCATCGTGCGAAGTATAGTATTTTTTTTATAATCGTTTTAAGGTCAAATTTTGAAGAAAATGGTACAAACTATTGCATTTCAAAACATGCATAACCAAACTTCATCTATAATTGTAATTCGTTAGCACCGATTTATCATTGAGTATACATTTAAATTCAATATATCTATAAAAATCTTATACCTTCTCAACTTTCCACCCATTAGGTACAACAGTAGCACATCCATCGATCACCAACAGTATCGGATATTTTTTATATTTACCTATACAGAGTGTTCTACAGTGTTATTTTAATGCTAATAATTCTGTCAGTATTCTTTTTTTTTTTCAATCGGGTTTCGTGTGAGTGGAGTATAATATATATGTACAATAATATGTAGAGAAAAATTAAATTATTATTCTCATCCTTAAATTATTTAAAAAAATAAATAACTTTTTATTTTATCAGTTTTCAAAATTTTTAAAATAGCCATTTAGTAAAGAATATTATTTTAAACATTTTAATTTGACATACATTTATGTCCGATCAATAGTTTCTTAGTAATAGCCGTTTTAATTTCTAGAAAATCAGTGTGCAAACGATACATTTTCAATAGAATAACACCATATAATGAATCACAATTAGCACGGTAACTCCTTCTATTGAATATTAACTGTTTTCACGCCTATTTTAACTAAGAAACTGTTGATCGGAAATGAATGTATGTTACATATAAATTTTTAGAACAATATAATTGTTTACGAAATGGTTATAGTGTGATAAAATACAATTTTTTTTCAATAATTAATGGATGGAAATAAACATGCAATTTTACTCTACATATACGACCTCCTCGAGTAAAACTCAATTAAAAAAAAAAAAATGTAAAAAATACATGAATACTGACAGAATTATTAACATAAGGATAACACTATAAGACATCCTGTATATTATAAAAATATATTTGTTTTATTTTAAAAACTATATTATTTTAACTAGTTAATATTTTTTTTTTTACACGCGCACAAAAGAATCAAAAACCAGTGTTTCAACATTCGAAATTCATAATTAATTGAAAATGTCGGATTTTTCCCATACCGTACACAACTACGCTACCCTTTGGTTTTTATACAAAAATTGTAAATATTAGATGCTTTAGATGGTTTAAGTTATTTTAATTTAAGTGTAGTTAAAATTTACTTTGGTTATATTCGATGTACTCCGTAGACCCAATCGATTATAATGTGTTATCCCCTGCTTTGTAGGCTCCCTGTCGGTTAAACGAATGAAGTCTAGAAGATAATATATTCGTATGTAATTTTATTGTAAAATGCTCGTAATAATCAATGAAAAAAAATATTAAGACGAAATTTAGCGTGTGCAGTTGACCTATTATCATATTACTATATTATAATTTATAATTATTATTATTATTGTTATTATATTGTAATTATATTATATTATTACCATCATATTCACAGAGAATTTCCGGTGAACAGCCGTATAGGGTTTATAGGTCTTGTGCGGAACAATCATCTCGCTTTCTTAAGCTAATTTATGCGTTGTTATGTTTATTTTAATTTAAGATTTTCTTCACAGGCGTGTGTATATTATTTACGTTTTATGTTTCGTGTATACCTATAGATACACGAGCATGCGAGTAAATGTTTTAGGTACGTTCGAAACGCTAACCACAATATTTATATTAGGCGGTCCTGGTACGAATTTCACATACCTTCCTATAATAATGTATAAAAGGAACCGTTTCCAAACCAAAAACCGATATTATAGCGTACAAAATAATAATTATACATGCAAGTAGTCGGTTTGAGTTTCTCTTTTACTATAGGCAGTGTACATATTCGGTATAAAGTAAAATTTTAAATGTATAGTAACTTTGAAACCAAATCGTTCAAAATATAAATTATAATACATATTATGTCAATCGATTATTATTTAATGTAATAATAACTGAATTCATAATGTATTAAAAGTTCAAAAATTAAAATTCCGAACCAAAAGTCGAAATCAAATAATTTTTTAAAAATTGAGGATAAACACTTTGGGAATTATTCGAAAATACGTAAACGGTATTCATTATTTTGATAATTTTGTTTGTAACCAAAATTAAATTTAAATTAAAAACAGTCTTCTTTTTTTTTTTTTTTTTTTTTTTTTGTAGATTCTGAATGGAGCGAGATATGTATTGGTTTTACAATGATGTTTATTATTCTTTTTTATGTAAACAATCTTTGTTCCAGGAAACATACTCCGATTATCAAATATAGCACCTGTTCTAAAAAGAAATTTTCTCTGGGTGGTACTTCATTTGTTGAAATTCTCATTTATGTTCGAGATAATGAGGAAAACCTGGTTCTTTAGGTAAAAAAGATTGAAAGATTAAAAATAAGGTTTTCCTCGGCAATCGTTTTTATTTATTTTTTGTTATTATTAAGCTTTTATTATTTTTAAATCTTTTTTAATTGCTGTCATGAAAACGCACTTTATAGTAATCATTTTCATAATGTGACATATATTATTGGCAAAGCAATACTAAACTCCACTAAACTCCGCTCAGAATCGATTTTTCGTTTATCTTTGATTACAGCTTTATATTAAATTCCCATCTATACCCTACCTTCCCAACTTCACACCTACACAAGAGGCTGCACTCACGTGCGAAGTAAGTCCATCCGTTTTCTTTTTGAATTTAGTTTTTCATACGACTGAATTTCGGAGTATAAATTTAGTGATGCCCAAACTATTATATAGTTAAAGTATAGCAATATCACTACAAATGATACGGGCGACGGTGGTATTGGTGATTCAAAGAGACTATAGGGTTGTATTTTGAATAGTACTAAATTAAATCTTTAGTAAGTTATAAAGTTTTAATGTAATATTTTAATAGAGAATATTGTGTTTGGTACAATGCACTACCTAGTTACGGAATACAAACTATTATTAAATATAAGGGAAGGTGTTTAAACACTGTTTTGTTTCAATAGCTGTTGCAAAACACGTTGCATTGGGTGTACTATACTAAAAAATATAGTTTGGACGCCTGTATTCCAATACCGGACGTACCATAAAAAGAAATTCAATTTTTGAACGATCGAAATGCGATGATCATTGGAATGTGATTGAAAAAAAAAAATTGACAAAACCGTCACAACAGAATATAACTATAGGTGTATAATATATATATATGCTATAAAATGAAAATATACAATAGACCTGTAATGTATTTCGTAAATTATCATAAACGAAACCATGAATAATAATATGATTTCGTCGATTATGCGTAAATAATGAAAAAAACCAAACCTCTTCCTTATAATAACACTATGCATACACTCTACAAAAATTACATTACGTCCAACGAAATTGCATATTTCATTAGTTTCTATATAATGCGTTTTAACCGTTGTACGTGGTCGATTCCTTTCTATTTCTATAATAAAGACCTAAGGAACAAAATTAGAAATAGATTTAATCCAAAATACTTTTCTCGGTATAAATTGTTTTAATATTTTAAATGTATTTGTGTGTAGGTATTCATTCTTGTATAGTGTTATATCTAGAATTCGGATATTTTAGATTCTGAGCGTAACGAGCAATATATTTATTATTATTTTTTTTTTTTTTTTTTTGCCTGTGAAGAACTTTTCAACCAGACGTGTTTTAGAAGATTTTTGATTTATATGGACAATTTGTTCGATTTTGTATAAATGCTCGAAAATTTGACACGAGGTTCCTTGTAAGTTGTTCATATATTAATATACATATGTCAAACACCCGTAGTCATAATTTTTATTTCTCGTAAGTATTTGAAGTTGAGATTTTGCTGATAAATCGTAAAAATAATAGTTCATAAAAGTATAATAAATATCATTTTTTTTTTTTAAATTTACGTCAATAACATTTTTTCAGTCCTGTTAAAATACTTAAAAATGTATTAAACATTTTACAAATAAAGTGCCATCATACAGGTACTCACAATGTTCACAAAAAAGTTTCAAATTTATGATCAAATTTGTTAAAATCCCAAACAATTTTAATTTATTTAGCAAATATAAATGAATACAATTTTCAATTTAAATTCATCAAGAAATATTAAAACGAATTATTCCGCTTAGAAATGTTTTTCGTTTGCGTTGCTGTATTGTTGAATACTGCCGTATAGAAACAAAACTACCCTATAATTTATGCTACTTTATGCTCTTGAATTCCAATCTACGACAATGGCCTCTCTTAGAACGTTGACATTGGCCACAATATTTTTTCAGCCTACACTATATTGTCTAGAAAAAATCATTATTAACAATTCGTTTTATTATTATTTTTGAGGGTCCTGTAGAAAATTTTGACCTTGGGGCCTTCATATGTCTTCATTAGGGTCTACCCGTGAGTAGGATGGATCAATTTTTTAGTTTTGATTTTATGCTTTTCGGGGTTTTTTTAGTGAGTAGTTTTTACCGTCACTGAATCGAGTGAAACTATTACTCTGTCATATTCTTACTGCGTAAAGCCACCAACAACGAACACAGCGATGTGTGTAATTATTATTTATTATTGCGAACAATATAACGGCTAGTTGTAATACCTGTACAAAAACAAAGTAAGAAAATTCCGTATCTAGTACCTTAGGTATATACACATTAATGAAGAGGATAACTAACTAGATATACCGATCCCGGTCCGTACCAACGTTAGTACGTGCGAAAAAATGATCGCCCCGAGATATATCTACAAACTGATAAAACGTTCGAAACGGCGAACCGCGTGTTCGTGACGCTGGCGACTTATGGCTAATGTCGTGGTAACGACCCAGAGAGAAACAAAAAAAAAAAATAAAAAAATAATTGTTCGAAAAAACCTCCTAGAAAGAGCTATAGTATTAGGTATAGAGAGGATACACGACCGAGTGAAAGTTTGTGAAAACTTAATGTTATTCTCCCCTCCCCCCGTCCCTGAACAGTTTTCACGTGCACTTCTTGTGCATATTATAATATAGATAGTTCGTTATACAAATAATTATAAAAATGTACCTATTACAAGTATAATAGTAGTAATATTATAATGGCAATAACACGCACATCGTTATACATTATGCGACGTAAACACCTGTGGCACGCGAGTGGAAATTCGATAAAGGACCGGAGGCGCCGACCTGATTTAGGCTATTCTCAGCGGACAGCGGCGCTACGGCACGTATCACCTACGAACAGCGCACGTTTAAGCGTACCTGCGGTTTTTATGTTGTTATATTATAATAGAATTATGATAATTATATCATGAAAACCTGCCACCGTCCCAGACGATCTTCGGTCCCCAGGCTCAGATCGAGTCCTGTAGGTCTATTATTATACATTAATAGGAACCACATGCAGGGAGATCAAACATAACGTAGGACACTCATTGTTTGGGAGTGTTCATTTTCGTCGGAATTTGTTTTTTATGCAATTTATGAAACGAGCAGCTCTGAAAATTTACATTTCAGTTATTTTTGGTCACCCGCTATATTTTTAATGGTGAAATCAATTTTCGATTTTCAAACAGCCACCAACGTTAAAAATGTCATTCATAGATCAAGTATAAGTTCAAATATATTTTGGTTTTGAAATGTTAAATTTTAAGTCTACCGGTTGATGAAATATTTCACTTTTAATTTTGTTATTGTACGAGCGAGTAGAAAGTAGTGGAGCGTCATTTGTGTGGTGGCATGGCGCTTGGCAATGTGAATTTGCATTTGATAACTAAAAGCTGGTAGAACTTTCATCCCCAAAAGTAAAGACGAAAAAGAATAACAGTACTGTAATACTTTAAAGTGAATTTTAGATTCTAAGTTTAACAAAGAATGTATTGGTTTTACAAAAATGTTTATTTTTTTTTTTTTTTATGTGAACACTTTTTCTATCAAAAAATATACTCCAATTATCAAGTATAGCACCTTTTCTGAAAGGAAATTTTCTCTGAGTGGTACTTTAAAAAAGTTATTTTTTGAATCTATCATTAATATTCAAGATAATGAGGAAAGCCTGGTTCTTTAGGTTAGACAAGTTTGAAAAATTAAAAATAAGGTTGTCATTGGTAACCATTTTTGTTTATTTTTTATTTTTTTTAAGTTTTTATTATTTAATAATTATATTAATAATAATACTATTAATATATTAATTGTATATAAATAAATAAATTGTATTATTTTATTATTTTCCTTCCACAAGCTTGCTTTTTAGGACAGCTTCATCAAAGTACCTACTATTTTGTTTTCTTGTTTTTGAAATATATTTTTCATTGAATATTGTATAATTTTTACTTACTTCGTAATTGATGATTATTCAATAAATAATAATATTTTTGAAACAATCATTGTTGTCATGGAAACACAAATTGTAATAATTTTACTATAATATGAAATATATAAATATATTGTTGATAAAACAACACTGTCAACTGAACTCCACTTAGAATCGTTTTTACGTTAGCAACGGTTTATTGTTGCTTACAGATATACATTCAATTCTCGTCTGTATCCTACCTTCCCAAATTCCCATCTAAAACAGTGGCTGAGTCCAAGTACGAAGTATGTCCGTCCTTTTTTCTTATAGTTTCTAAAAAAAACAATAATAATAAACGAAAAAAAAAACTTTCTGGGAAAATAAGTGTCATGCGTTATGTTGATCGCCCTGTAATAGCTAAGATAATCTGCACTATGATGCAGGCAGATAGGTAGGTATAGTTTTCCCCGCGGTAAATCACGATCCAAACGAATCCGTGCCGTGCGCCAAACCCAATAATAATCGATCGTGATGTTCGACTAGCTCGTGTGTTTGTTTTCTTCTATTATGCGACCGCTTTTGCATATTATACGAGTACTCATTTTACTTATATTTTCACCTTTAAGCAGACACGCACAGACTATAAGTTATTATAATGTCCGACGAAAGAAATCGACGAACGGTCTCTATATATAAATCTCTACTGTACGGCCCGGCGGCGTGCAAAGGACACATTTTCGAACTTAAAACGCGATTTCCATCAGTCAAAATTTGTCATTGACTATATTATACCGACCGAATATTCAGCAAACGAATATGATCTAATAAATTCTATTCCGATAAATTTTCTCAGCGGCGGCTTCAATCTAGGGTAGCAAGATCACATGGTCGTAAATCTTTCATGAAGCTTGTACGAGCAAAAAGTACTCACGAATATACAACACTAAAACAACTAATAGTACATTTTATACTGCCCCAATGTAAAACTTATAAAACATTCGAGTATATAATATTATGTGTAGTGAAAACCGCATAAAACAATAATAGAGTAAATTTCAGTTTTACGGAAATGTCAAAACGCGTGGAATCAAATTTTAAATTAATTGTTTCAGAGTTACGCCTATTCGACAGATACATATTCTAATGTTATTATTTAGGTTTATTTAGCTTCCAGGGCCATTCCGCCTCACAGCCATTCCTACAGTTCTATCCCACCTCATCTTCGCCATCCCAAAGATTTTTTTTCTGATAAAGTTCCAGCACTATCCACATAGTTGAGTGTTTTGACTACTTTGTGCATAAACAGTAGTGGTAGTCTTTTTTTAAAAAAATCTCTAAAAATATCTAAAGATCCCTAAAAAATGTATTTTCTTCAAATCTATTTATATACATCTCTGTTATCAATCATCTCCACGCTTTCCGGTTACATGAGCCTTTACAGAAAATCTTCATGATATTGATTTATCAAGGACTAAAACTGTATAGAGCATCTTATGTACGAAATGTCGGTATTAGTACAAAAATATTATGGCCTTTTTTTCTGTGTATACATTTTCTTCCAGCAATTTTACTCCGATTTAATATGATAACTCTTTTTCTGAAAGGAAACATAACTGGAAGGTACGTTTGGGAGGTCATTTTTCGATTTTTCCAAGAGTTTCCCAGAAAATGTGAAAAACAGGGAAAATCGGTACAATATTAAAGAAATATTATTATAGAAAATATCTATTTAATTATTTTACCATAATATGACATATTTATTATCGACAAAGCATCACTATCAACTGAACTGAGCTCAGAATCGGTTTTTCGTTAGCTATGGTTTATCATTGCTTACAGGTATACATTAAATTACCTATAACATTGGCTGCACCCGTCTTTATTATCCTAAGACGCCTTTTTTTTTGTTTTTTCATGATTTATATTATCACAAAATTTACATGAAGATAAATCATCAGAATGTACAAAAGAAACAAATAAGGTCTTATAGTTGATAGATAGCAAAATCATTAACGACACTATTAATCGTGAAATCTAACAATTTACAAAATTTTAAAAAATCATTTTTTTGCAATCTTTTGCGTTTTAAGGCATTTTGTTGATATTAATTATCTTCTTATCAGCTATATTGCTTATTAGTAAATTTTGATGTTTTAATTTCATGTCATTTTTTCTTCGACGATTATTTAAACTGTATAAAATAACAATGATAATGAAATGTATACTAATTGTGCCATTCACCTAAAATCACTGTTTGCGGTATGAAATGTTTTTTTTTTTTTTATCATGAAATGAGATTCAATTGAACACACGTATACAAATAAAATATAGAGACACGCTGTCGAAAAATAATTATTTTTGTGCAATTGTAATTTCTGTAATTCTCATTTTAACGTCCGGTAGTATATTATTTGGACATATTTTCCAGTTTTTTTCAGAATTTCTAAACAATTAAAAAAAAAAAAAAACTGAAAAAAATAACGATACATCGGTTTTATTTGGCAACCAAAATAAATGATATCTGGGTTACCAAAACACGACTAATATACTATATAATCTTATTGGTTTACCGAACTCTGTTCGAAATCGTCTTTTGGTTTCAATTTGATTTATCGTCGCTTTCGGTATGCAAACTAAATTACTCCGAAACAGATATTTAGCTTCCAAAATACTTATCTACAACAGTGGCCTATCCCGACGACGCGAAATATGTCCACATTTATATTTATTGAATTTGTCAACTTTTCTTGCACACAAAAATTGTTTGTTTTTTATCCGTTTACGGACGTATACGTATTTGCCAGACGCCGTTTATTGTACGGCATAAACAACGCGCTAGCGTTGAAAACGATTGGGTTGAAAAAAAAATATTAGCTACCTATCTATGGGATCACTAAAAACAAAAACAGAATCTAAGAAAAACCTTACAGTTTAAATTATAGTTTATCATATTTGCACCATTCGCAGTATGAGTCTAAACATCCAGAACAAAAATTCATAGTTAATGTTTGGTACTAGATAGGTACATTTTAATGTGATATAAAGAGCAAAATAATGCGGACATTATTGTTACGACAAAAGAGTAGATTCATATATGTTTCGAACGTACGCGATTCCGTTGGAAAATTAAAACGAATTTAATATCGGAATAACAAAACGAAGAATTTTTCAACGTTCGAATTAGCCGAAATGAATATAAAGACTACCTAATAATATAGCTGTCAAAACCGTAGGAAAAATAATCTATTTTTGATTCGCTATGAGCTCGCTATAACTGGAAAAAGTGTCCAGCCGAATATAGGACAGCGATACTGTATAATATATTATTATTTTCTTTTCAAACGATAATAATATCGTATGTAAGATTATTTTAGATTTTTATTTGTATAGAAAGTTTGAAATCCCTAAATTTGACTACACGAATAATCAAGTTATAATTAACAATAATAATTATAATTATAATTATAGGTTAGGTGTACTACGGACCAATAACATTAAGATAATTAATGCGGTTGAAAGCAACTCTTTTTTTGATACATTTAAACCAATAGGCCGGAAAAAAATTAATTTACTTCCATTACTTAGTCCGATTTCTGTTTTGAAAAATGATCCGACGTCAATCTACAACTTTTCTATGCTTTCTAGGAATTCGTTTTTTTTTTTTTTTTTTTTGTCAATTTATTTTAAGAAAAAAAGGTATACCTACTAATCGTGTAATTTAACTATCTCAACTAAATAAAAGCCAAACAAATGTTTTGTGCAAAACATAGACAAAAAAAAAAAATCAATGAATTCATCAAATGTGTTTTCAACACTAAAACTGTGCTTGCAGTAGTGTGTGAATTCACTGATCATTGCTTTCACCACTGATCAATGTATAATTTGAGTTTTCTCGGTAAAAAATAGTCCCATTTAGTATCTTTTCAGTACCTTAATTCTATTTACACATTTTTTTTTTTTTTTTAAATTAATTATTTATATTTCACCTAAATATTAATTCTTCAATAAAAAAAAAAAAAAATGAGGGCATGGAGAATAATGCCTTAGGCCTCTACATGCGAGGCCCTTATATTTTGGGGACCAAGTGCACGTGCACCGTCTATATTATGACCCCAATATTATTCAATTATGATTTATAAAACACATAATACAAAACCAAACCAAGAAACAATTAATATTAAGAAAAATTATTTATTTTTCAATATTTCCAGTGAAACATTTCATATTCATAACTCATAATTAGGATTTTTACGCGCATAAAGCATAAAATATAAAATCCTTAAAAAAATCCCTTAATAAAGCAAAAGTTGTAGAAGGGATTTTAAGTCCCTCCCTCTAACAGTTCTAACTCAATTAAATTAAAAACGACTAAACCAAAAAATTATTAACGTAATAAGCTTTTATTTTTATAATACGCGTAAAATTGTATTTAAACAAAATACTATTTATCGTTTTTTATAGCGTTATAAAATTATTTTTTATAAATTAGAGTTATTATAATGAGGACTTTTTCACCTCTTAAACATTAATGCGTTTTTAAATATTTTTGAAGTTATGTTTTTAGGACTTTTTGACGATTTTAAGTGCATATAAATCTATTCCCTACTCATAACCAGTAGTTAAAATAATACTCGCGTATACAAATCAAATTAAAATGGACAATAACGGTGAACATAAAGTATATACAATAAATAAATGAAAAAAAAAAAAGAAAAAAGAAACTATGTACGCGCGTCACTACGGAGGAATACGTATAGGTATGCGCGATACAATTTTTTCCGATTCAGACATTCCGGCGGATTTGTCGAAATTTTCGTCGGTTTTTTATGTACGAGGACTAATATACCTACATAGAAAGCTGTCGGACGAAAACTAAAACCGCTAACAGTTTATTCCCCTTTTTGTGGCGGCTAGCCTGTACCCACCGCCGGCCATTATTTATTTTTATTGCCGATGTAGAAAGCCTCGTGAAATGTGCCATGAGATTTTACTATTCGCACGCCATGATGTTTTCTGTGTGTTTTTCGTTGTTTCTTTTTTATTTTGCCGTTTTAAAATTAAGGTAATCGCTTATTATTGTTATTATTATATCTGTTCCATACTCGAATATTTACTACCGCAGTATAGTAAACAATAGTGATTATATGTGTGCCTCTACCCACATTTGTTAAAACGCACAAAATTACTGCACAGCGCTTCCGGTTATAGTTTTTAGTTTAGTATACGAAGACGGACGTTTAAATTTTTTTTAATGTTTTTTTTTTTCATCGCGGTGCAATTATTATTGCGTGTGAACGGGACCGGAGCCGTGGGCAAACCACACCAACAACGACGACGACGAGAAAAACACGCTAAAAAATTGTTTTAGGACATCGCAGTGCGGATTTTTCCGCGAAAATATAATATCCCCTCGTGTACCCATTCACATGGTTTTCGGTTTTTTACCGTGTTATTACCTGTATCATAATAATAATCTGGTGTACATACCGTCGCGATAATTATTATTGCTCATCGTACGTTTTCACAGTTTTCGCGCGAAAATAATACGACGACGACGAAGATGAGCGGAGACATTATTGTTTTTTACGCAAACTATACGTGGCGACAAACAATCGGATTTTCCCCCTTGAGTAACCACGAAATCTACCACTGACTCTATGGGGAAGTGGAACCGATATGTTGTTTTTTTTTTTTCGTTTTTTTTTTAATTGTCTAGAAACTCTGAAAAAAAAAATGGAAAATATGTCCAAATAATATACTACCGGACGTTACAATGAGAATTACAAAAGTTATGATGGCACAAAACTAATTCTTTTTCGTCAGCGTATCTTTATATTTTATTTGTATACAGGTGTTCAATTGAATCTTATTTCACGATAAAAAAAAAAATTTCAAACCACTAACAGTGATTTAAGGTGAATGGCACAATTAATATATATTTCATTATCACTGTTATTTTATACGGTTTAAATTATCGCCGAATAAAAAATGACATGAATTTAAATCATCAAAATGTAATAACTAATAAGGAATAAATAAAGTCCTATAGCTGATAAGAAGCAAATTAATATCAACAAAATGATTTGCCCTAAAACGCAAAAGATTGCAAAAAAAAATTTATCAACATTTTGTAAATAGTAAGATTTTACGACTAATAACATTGTCGTTATTGATTTTTCTCTCTATCAACTATAAGACATTATTTGTTTCTTTTGTACATTCTAATGATTTAACTTCATGCCAATTTTGTGATAATATAAATCATGATAAAAAAAAAAAAGCGTCTTAGGATAATAAAGACGGGTGCAGCCAATGTTATAGGTAATTTAATGTACACATGTAAGCAATGATAAACCATAACTAACGAAAAAACGATTCTGAGCGCAGTTCGGTTGATAGTGATGCTTTGTCGATAATAAATATGTCATATTATGTTAAAATAACTAAATAGACATTTTCTATAATAATGTTTGTTTAATATTGTACCGATTTTCCCCGTTTTTCACATTTTCTGGGAAATTCTTGGAAAAATCGAAAAATGCGATTAAAATAGTCCGAGCGATCGATGGCTTGAGTTTCTTAGTACATCCAAAATGCATTTGTTTTTTCCTTGTTTAGGTAAAAAAAAAAAAAATGCAAATAGTTATTTTTGACACACTGCCAGTCCGCTTAATTCTGACCAGCATCGTTCTTAAATCAGCAATACACAAATATTCAATGAAAAAAAATTAGATTTATTCCACATCGTTTTTTAATTTAACGATTTTCGTCAAAATTTAATATTAAAATTCCCTTATAATTAACATCTGAACAACATTCCTTTTTAGAAATGAAACCACGCGTATATATTTGACCAAGATTTCTGGTAGATTTTTACACAGTATATAAAAAAAAAAAACATCTTTGTACAACCAATACATTGTTCGCTACACTCAGAATTTAAAATAAATAAATGCTTTATTTACTAAAACCACTACTCGCGAAGTAGACAATTTTAAATACATGAAATAATATCAATAGTAGTTATTGTTACACTTGAACAAATAAATTATTGATATACGCCCGAGAAAATAAGTTTTCTTGTCTTCCCTATGATATGACCATCAGCAATATAAGATTATTTTAAATTTTGAGAAGAGCTTTTGATTTTACATCAATGTTTTGTTTTTTTTTTATCTATGAACCACTTTTCTAATCTTGCTTTGAATTTTAAATGTAGCACTTTTTCTGAAAGGAAATTTTCCTGGAGTATTACTTTAAGGAGGATATTTTTTTATTTTCCTAGGTATATTCATAATAAATGTGAAAACCCGGAAAAATGTAGAAAAAATGAAAAAATGTACGAAGTGTAATAATTTTAAATCTTAAATATTACTGTCATTCAAAACTTGTTTAACCGAACTTCCCTCTGAATCGTTTTTCGTGAAGAATGATTAATCGTTGCGTACAGGTATACTTCAATTTCTCCTATACCTTCCCAACTTCTTACCTACAACAGTGGCGACCCACCCATTGTGCGAAAAATGTCCGTTTGTTTTTTTTTTTTTTTTCATAATTGAATACTAGGATATTAGACAAATGTTACGCAAGTACATAATAACTAAATACTTTGTTCATTACAATCGATTGAATGGATTGTCTACGCTGGCACTCCATAGAATTTTACCGTTACATCCAGAAATTACTGTTAATAATTATTATAAATTCCATAATGTTTGTTTGCTATTTAATATCTATACTTCAATGCACTAATTAAAATTGTTTAAATTTACTATAATGTTATACTTGTGTTGACCTTTATTTTTCTAAAACCTACCCTCCCCCCCTGAAAATAATTCATAAGTTTATAACGTCTTACTATATTCAAAAATGGTCCATATTCTCTAAACCTTTTCCAAATTATGAAAATCAAAAAAATCTTGCTGGCATGTAAAAATCGTATAATAAAATGTCTAATTTAAATTCAAAATCATAAAAACCCATAGTCCCAAAATGCTCTAAAATGTGAAGAAAATTAATTAAGAATTAATAAAAGCAAAATTAAAATTATTTATTTCCATTCAAAAACGCATTAAATTAATTTTTGACGAGCATTGCACAGTAAGATTTATAAAACAATAATGCAAATAAGTTAATTTAAATACCACAGCCCTAATAATAACTGCAGACGTAGGCTCTAACGGAATATGAATGGAATAATCATAAGAAAAAAAATGTCGAAAATTTGTCACCGTGGAATCGTAATAGTACAAGAATAATATATATAATAGGAGGTATAGTAAGTGATAATAAACGCAGGATCCTGTTTGGAAAGCGGTAATATTCTTAGCGATTTTACTTTCATCCTCTATATCTATACGGACTGACTATACGTCTACGACTGCCGATTACAAATTGTCCGGCATATTTGGATTTTTTTTTTTTCCAGTCACGTAAGTCGTGTGCCAGCAGCATCCGATGAAAGTAGCTTTTCTTCAATTGTCCCGAGGCCGTCGATTGTGTGCGTTCGGTTTTTATTTTTCTTCTACGCACATATATATATATATAAATCAAAATAATATAAGATATTATATACGTGTGTATAATAATAGTAGGAACGACTACAGCATATCTCCGGAGGACGATCCAAAGCGTTTTTGTTCCACTTTTTATATTGAGTATTTAATGTTGTTTTTAACATAAAAAATAATGTTTTCAATTATCTTTCCTCCCCCCGTTTTAACGGTGTTTTTACTCGTTCATCAATCCGATTAGTATTATACAACCTTTAGATAATTTTTGAAAACCGAGCAAAATATACGCATCCCGTTAAAAACGGGATACAGTACTCTTTTAGCATCGTCTCACAATCTATAGAAATTCAACACAGCACGAAGTACCTATTTTTACCTTTTTTTTTTTTTTGATGCCATTGAGTAGCACATCAGCACGTCACCGAGTCACCATTATTTATTATGTTAAGCACTGTACATATACATACATATATATTTTTTCGGTTGGGGTGCAGGAGTGTCGAAAGGATAATCCCCCTAAGACCAGCATTCACAACATTTTTTGTTCACTTCATCCAATAGGTAACTTAGTGGTATTTAATTTAGCCACTTTAGATAAGTATTTTTGCCTTGAATTACCATAATAACATCTCACTATACCTACTCAGAATCTAAAATTTAAAAAAAAAAAATGTATAATATGATTTGTGTATCTTTTATTAACAAGTTGAATATTCCGAGAATTGTAAAACCCCGAAGTAATTACTACAATTAATTTTAAAAATCTCTAATTCGATTTGAAATGCCTTTTAATTGGTTTTTCACGAACATAATTTGTCTATATTTTTCGTTAGAATGATTTTCAATTATAAATATGTTTTCTCCGCACGATGGTATTTGTCGTTTTTAAACGACTGATAAGGAGGTTGAGATAGGTATCGTCTAAAAACTGAAATATTTAAAAATATTACACTTTTCTTTTCTTTTTTTTTAAAAAAAAATGTTACTTCCATTTTCTTCCGGATTCACTGATATATTAACAAAGAAGCTGGCAAATATCACAAGGATAATTTAAAAAAATAAAAACACACGGCCCGTCACACCTTCCCAGTCGCCCGGACGAGATTTTTATCGAATCACGCAAAGTGGATGGAACTACATCACACTGTCGGAACAAAAGTGAAATTTTTTCAATAATGATATTACATTAATATCTAGGTTAAAATATTAATTTGATTCGATTATTACCTACAATACAAATTGTATGCATATACCATCAGATAACCCGAAAATATTCTACGACGTTAAGAGGCATAGATGCTGATAATATCGTAAACTCTAACAGGTACGCTACGACCTAGTTTTAGATTTTGAGTGGAGTGAAGTTTTTTTTTGTATATCAGTGCGCAACGTTTCTACCAGAAATCTTTTAAGTGAAGCGCCTTTTCTGAAATGAAAACGGTGTGAGAAGGTGCTTAAGAAAGTAATTTTTCAATTTCTTCAGGAGTTTTCTCATCAAATTTGAAAAACCGAATAAACCTGGGAAAACCAGGAAAAACGTGGAAAAATCGGTACAACATTAAACAAATATTATTAAAGAAAATATATAAAGCTTATTTAATTATTTTATTTTAATATGACTTATATATTGTTGACAAAGCATCATTTTTAAATGAACTCCACACAGAATTGTTTTTTCGTTAGCTATGATTTATCGTCGTATATATTTATTTACGAATATTAACCATTTTAATAATTTTGTTTTACTTTATAATTTTATTTAAAAAATACTACATTATACTCAATATTTTTTTTACCACTAAGCATGATTTATAATGAATCACCTGTTAAATTTAATAATAAAAACGACATCGATGCATAAAAATCGACGCTGGCGTGGTCCATTCGAACTTAACAATCCGAATAACATTATAATTAATAAATCATGCACGTGCGTTATTTTTACGAACGGACAAATACCGGACCTATACGAAAATCGTTAAGTACTAATTGGTAAAAAATATATATATTATATTAATCGTCCATGCGTATGTGGTTCGGTACAGACGCAAATCTCTAGACGGGTCGGTTTTTAAAAAATACGTGCCGGAATATTCTCACGGTCATTGGTGCGGCAGATCCACGAGCAAATCAGTATAATAATTATTTTTAACGCTTTCGACGCTGGATCATATAATAATTATATCGACCGTTCGTAGTGCAACCGTATACCCGATAGTAATAAACTGCACTATATAAAATCCGACGGCGATTTTGTTTTAGATTCCGAGCGTACATTATAACGAGGAATGTATTGGTTTTACTATGATGTGAGTGTGTGTGTGTTTTTTTTTTTTTGTTTGTCTGTGAGCCACTTTTCTCCCAGAAATCTTACTCCGATCGAAAAATTACCAGACGGTTTTTTTTTTTTTTTTTTTTTTGTTGCATTTCGGATCTGATTGGCGCATTGAAATGGTATTATTATTATTTGTTTTTTTTTTTTTTGATTTTCCAAACTATTTTCATAATATTTGGGGAAACCTGATAAAACGTAAAAGAAAATCGGACTAATTGTCGGCGTTTACTGCGGTGGACACATTACTTTTTATATAATTTTCAATCGCTCGGTCAACTTGACACATTATTGAATCATACATTGAAATATTTAGATATTTTTTGACGCTTTATCAAATAATTGTTTATATTTTTTACCGCTATTTGTAAATAAATATAAAACGGCAACGGCTCGTTACGATATGACACACGTGCGGTCGTAGCGTGCATTTGGCATGTATTTTATGTATTCGACGATTACCGTTCGCTGTAGCGACAAATATTGCTATCATTTTATTTATGAATAATTTGGAAACGTTCAAACATATAATTTGAATTATAGAATTATTTCGATACCAAGGATCGGCTAAGATAATTAATTCTCCGAGAAACCCTCCGGACGAAAGAAAGAAATATTCCGTAAAGAATTTTATTATTTTCACTATTGTTACTATAATTATTTAAGTTTTGGAATTTTCGTTTTTATAAAATTTAATACGAATAATATGTGGTCGAATGTCTGAAAATAGACTTCTCGAAAAGGAACTGGAAGTCGATGATTTTTGGACTCAAAAAGCGAACGTTTCATGGATACTTAAGTAATATTTCATATTTATTTTTACTTTCATTAGATATTTTAATTTTTAACACCTAATCACTGATTTATTTATTTTTTTAACTAACTTAACTTATTAATTAAAATAAGTTACGTTAATAGTATATTTTAATTTAATTTAAAAAAAAAATATTTGACTTTATTTAACTGAGTTAAAAATATCATTAACTTTCCAGCATTTTTTTTAGGTACCTACCTCACTTTTCGGAAAAGTGTCTCACAATCATCGACCCCGATGAGGGCTCTACAGTGGCATTACTGCGTGCCAATTTTATACCTGCACGTCGATATTTACCAATCAAATTATTCAAATTCACAGTCCACTATAGATAGATAAGGTTAGGTTAGATTAGGCCACGTTGCTAGTCCATTACTCTATCCAGTGGTATATTTATATTTATGAAATAATCTCGAGTTGGGTTCGACGACATGAATTGGTTCCCAACGTATTTTAAAATATGGATAGATTCGCCCAAATTAATTTTTTATACACATATACTACATCTATCCAACAAGAATTTGCCCGTGTCGTCAGTGTTGAACGAAAAAAAATATTATGAAATTAATAACGTGTTTCTCGTGACTATTTCTATCCCCGTACTTAACATTGCAATTAATCATTGTTGCCCGTAAATTCTTAAAAATGCACTTTCTTTCATTTTATTCTCATCCTTTAGGGGTTGGATATCAAATAAATCCTTTTAAAGCGGTTGTAATCCTAGCTCCTCCCCCTAACGGTTGCAAATTTTTATAAAATGATTATTTCTTATTTGTTTTCGGTAAATAAAACACACGTGCTGAATACATAACCTTTTCCTTTTTTGGAGCCGGTTAAAAATAACGAGTGACTATGATATGTGAAAAGGGGAATCAAGCAAAATTAGAGCAGTAATCGAATAGTAAATAGGAAATTTGGTCTAAAAAAACCGGCTAGATCAGATACAACCTGATCTAAAGTTATTGGAATAAGTGAGGGGACGGGAGGAAAAAATGCAGAACAGTGACGGTGATGGTATCTAAAACTCTTATGTGCAGTCATAATAATATGACCTCATGTCCCGAGAACAAAGTGCAACTGTTTTTTAAATACTTAAATAGTGTATGAGTTTTTTTGGGGTGGGGTAGTCACGACTGTTCTGAGGAAACGGTAAACAAATGAATACGCCAATGGCAAGACGTTTTCGAGGTGCGGTTGTCCATGGGTGCAGGAAATAAAATCGAGCGTGTTCCGAACTCATTTCCGTTTTTCGGCGCTCTTATAAACGATCGTTTAACAAGAATAATAACAAAATAAATGATATAATAATTTGTACAAATGCAGGCGACTTATCGATCTGCAACAGCGCGGATAAACCAGTTTATTGAGGACCAGAAGCCGTCTCCACCTAGACGGAGTCTGTTACGGAAGCCGTGAAAAAGTATTTACGTCTCGGCACGATATTATAATAACACAACAATCGGTGTAATTGATATACGTAATACGCAATTTAATTTATGGTAATGTATACCCTATTGGCGTGCAGCGGTGCCAGTGCTGAACGTGGACGCTACAGGGCGCATACTAACGAGCTGCTGGGGAAAATCAAGCGGCATTATTGTTTTTATGCAAACAACAATCAGTACAACACATATACAGGTATTTCATTTATGGACAACATTATCCGATACGTAAATATCCGTAAACGCGAAAGTGTGTCGGTTTGTTATCTTTTCGTGGCTAAACCGCTGTGGGTGATGTTTTCGATACGAATTTGAGCCGAGAGATAGCTATTGCATCATATTGAAGACGGACGTAGACCGTTTTTTTAACGCGGAATCGAACCCCTAATGAGCGGTTGACGTTCGACAATCAATCTTATTAATTCTAATGTTGCGATTGTATATTATGTTATGTTTACCTATAGTAGTTTCCGTTGGATACTTGGTCAAAAATAAAAACAATTTTTTTAAACGTATTATATCAGAGCTTCGTCGCTAAAATCTAATTTTCCGGATAGAAATAGAAATATAGATTACACAAAGATACGGTATCACATAGACTTTTGAAAAATACGTGAATCACATTTCTTATAATCAAACATACAATTCGTACTTGTTGTCATTTTAACGGTTGATGTTTTCACTTGACGGCATTTCGACTGATTTCCCCACTCAAGTACAATTAGAACGTACATATAATAAATATAATATCAAAAAAAAAAAAAACGAACATTCTTCGCATGCGGGTAGACCACTACTGTAGATGAGAAGTTGGGAAGGTAGAGGTGAAATTTAACTTATATTTATACGCAATGCTTAACCATTGCTAACGAAAAACGATTCTGAGCGGAGTTCGGTTAATACTTAACAGTGTTATAAATAACAATATTTTATAGTATGTCACGTTATAGTAAAATAGTTACATATGCATTATGCGTTATTTTTTTAATAATATTTATTTAATATTGTACCTATTTTCTAGTTTTACCTTCGTTTTTTCCCGGTTTTTACAATTATTGAGAAAACTCCTGGGAAAATCAAAAAATTACCTCCCTCTTAATGTACCACACTAATCATATATCCTTTCATAAAAATTCTATAATTATAAATCGGAGCAAAATTTCAAAGTTGTTAAAGGGAAGGAAAAAGATAAACATCTTGGTAAAACAAATACATTCTTCACTACGCTCAGAATCTAAAAAATAATATATCGTTACTCGTCACACCTATAAATAATTACGAGTATTATTATTTCGATTAAACGCAGTGTTCGTACAACTATACTCTTAGATTTACTGAACAGTCAGGTGTATTCAAAATCAAAGGCATGCCCGGAGAAAGAATTTTCAGCCCCCATCTCATTTACGGTGAAATATAAAAAAAAAAAAAAACTAATAATAGAAATTATACAGCATTGAAAACCTATGAGTTATGACTAATTAAATAGTAATCATGCCACATTTGCTCACGTAAATATAAGTAAAAATAATTTATACTAAAAACTCGACAAGAAAAAAAAACGATTTATGCGTATAATATACAATATATTAGTAGATGTAGAAAATATAAATAATTTCCATTTACTAGGTGTAACATTAGCTAATTGAAAAATCATGGATACGTCACTGTTTAGAATATTCATAACGACCTCACAATCGGAACGGTTACTACTGTAATATTATTAAAAAAACGTATTACTGTGATCAATTTTTTTTTTTTTATTTCGCTTGCTTCCCCTACACTTCATAATAATAGTATTACAATGTCATTATGTTCGCGTTGTATCCCGCCGAAGTTCACGGTTAAAATATAGCAGTCATTAAAACCGACAATATTGTACCTATTTCGAACATATATAGGGATGTACAAGTCGAGTTTTCACGACTTATGCCATAAATAGTCGTCCGTGACAATATTGGAGTAAAAAATGTTTGAATATTTTTCCACTTTGTCGTTCCTGACTACGAGCAAGGGTATTACTATATTATAGTTATTCGATTTCTTTTAAAAATATTTCTGTCGGACATTGAGAAATTTCTCCGGGCTCTGACGAATGTCGGACTCGCCCACACGGATATTTCGCTATAGATAACAACAATATAATATTGTTACGATAACGATGATTCGTATTTACAGGCTGTGACACGAGATCTGATACCTGAAATAATAGTTTTGTTCTATTCAATATTTTTAAGTGTCTTTTTCTTGTAATCATTTCACTAGAACATTCTGTTATGATTTCTCTATTCTATAGTTATTAAAAATTTCAAAAAATAAAAATTTTAATTTTCAGTTAAATAGTGTTCACAAAACCAAAACAATCATTTTAGAAATATATTTTAAAACGAAATTTTGATTTTACAAACATTTACTGATAATGAATCGTTGAGTTTCTACAATTTGTTCAAAAATCATTAAAAAAAATTATTTTTCATGGACAAATTGATGAATCGATAGATATTATTTAATAATGGAAACGAAAAAAATTTAAACAATCGTAAACGACTAAAATTAAATGTAGACAAATAACGATTCATCATTATTAAACATTTGTAATACCGAAATTTTGTTCCGATATACATATATTTGTATAAAATTACTATTCTTGGATTTCGTAAAACGATTTTTTTTTAAATTTTAAATTTCTATTTTTAGTTTTTTAAAAATAACGTAAAAAATTGCAAATAGAGAAATTATAGCGCTAGGTTTAAGTAAATTGTACAAGAAAAAAAAACCTTAAAAACATTGAACAGAACAAAATTTATTTCGGATTGTAAATCTTCGTGTTACACCCAGAGTTCGATGTGGTTCGATGTGTCGTCCACGACAACAAAATTATGCGTGTATAAAAATAACGAAAGATGACGTCGTTCTAACCGGTCCGGCACTCGGAGAACGCGTGTGACTTACTGGCCTTTTCCGATAAACACCGGCTAAGTAGGTACGGTGCATTATTTGAATATTATTATTACTATTACAATATACTTTCGAATTCGGAATGCGGTACACGTGGGCGGTACACAATGTACCGTATAATAAATATTGGCACCTCGATGTACACAAACGTTTATACACATTCGGTGAAAATGTATACTATTATCGTTTGTAATTTTTTTTTTTCCTTTTTCTACGCCCCCGAATTACCTACAAATCGATAATTACGGTATTCGAAATCGACAATCACGTCGGCCGCGACGAGCGCTTTCTTTGACACTTCCCCGCACGCAACTCCGCGTATAGTCACGGGATTTATTTAGCGGATTTTCCGTCCCGCTCTATACTTCAGTTAAATGGTCATTTTTTCCATATCCACGAGTTCTCAACAGTTCATAACTGTTTTGGACGAAATTAGCGCGGCTATAGCGGGCAATTGCACGTCCGGATTTTATCGAAAATTGTTCAGTCCGTGACACGAAAAATCGTTTCTTATATAACCATTATAGTATACATACAAGGCGGTTACGGAGAGGCCAAAATACCGGACACAACACACCCACCCTCTCAATTGTTTCATTATCAAGAATACGCAGAAGAAGGAATGAGGAATACGGAACGAATCATTAGGTTCTGTAATGGGTACACACTAGACAGATGGGAAGCAAAGAAAAAAAAACAAATGCGTTATTTAAATTTGTCGTAAAATACGCTCTTGAGAAACTTTTTGCGTATCCCAAAACATTTACTCGATCGCGATAAAAAATAATAATTATTCGATCGTTACGATTAGGCTCGTTATACGCATATGGCTGTATCTATATTTTAATACTTAACCCTGCAATGATCACGAACGCACGTGTTTTATAGATATCAATAATAAAATTATATCTGATCTTATAGACTATATACGTTAACTGACTATAGTTCCGGGTCCATCCGTTTCTATTTTCGTATCTTCGATCATATCGTTTAATAAACGTTATAGCGTGTATGATGTCGATCGTCGGGAACGTTTTTTAATTCTTTTTTTTTTTTTCGTTTCTTCTGTTTGCTTTCGTCATCGTCGTCGCGGTCTCGAGAGAAAGAATAATACACAAAATACAATAATATTATTATTATATGGGATGTACACGCCTAACCTATATACACACATATAGGTATGTTAATGCAAAGTGCACGCACACGATATGGCTACGCGAATACCTAAAATCCGGAGGCGGGGCAAGACTGAATGTAGGTCGAGAGGCACAGGGTCAAGTGCACGTCAAGCGACCGTGACCCGAGACGCATAAGATATACACGAGTTTCGTACAATTTTTAAGTGCTACTTAAGGCACGTCTGCGCCTGAACACATTCTGCAGGCTAAACGTCATCGCGAAATATATCAATGATGATGATTCAACATTCAATGTGGACGTCGGTTAGCCGGGGCCGTACCGTTTCGTAGCAAAACAGTGCGTGCATTTTTACAAAAAGATACAAAATGATACGCCGTGTGGTTGAATCACACGGCGAAGGAAGGCATTGGAGGAAATTGTGGGGGGGGGCTTTAGGGGTCTAAGCCCACTCAAAACGTATAATAAATAAACAAATTAGTCCCCCCCCCCAAAAAAAATGACTAATGAGTAATTATTAATGAAGCTAATTAAAGGGCCCAATTAAAAAACCTATTCCCACAATTTCCGTTAATGAAGAGAGGAGAAAATGAGACGGTTTGGACAGCAATGAATTAGACGCTCCCTTGGAAGAAGACCGCGGACGAAGTTCCGGAAAAAAATGAAATATCGACGCGGCGGAAAAAGATTTGAAATGTTTGGAAATTCGGCGGAAAAGTGCAATTATAGTAGTAAAAAATCTTAGATTAGATATTCTATTATAGAAGAAAATAATAAAAATGCATTTTACGGGTTTTTTTTTTTAAATATTTTACAACGGCTGTACGTAGAGATTTCATTAAAAAATATTCTCCCTATTGACATATTCGTTTATTCATTCTCCAAAATATTACATTGCATATTATTATTGTGCTGAATTTCAGTGATTTGTTTTGGAAGTATGAATATTTTTTTAGGTTTCGTTGCATCAAGAGTAGAACTTTATTAATCAAACAAAATTTATTTTTTCAGTGCTAAACGAGTAAGGATTTGTATTATGGACAGATATCAAAGCTGTCGGTATAAAATATGATACTCTAAAATTGATTTTAACTACTACGTCTAATCTATAGACTTTTTAATATAGGTTGCCGTTTGAAAATCAAAAATAGGTAGTGATTTCGCCCACGAAAATAAGGGTGACATAAAATGACGAAAAGGTAAAATTGTATGGCTGCTTGTTTTTTAAATGTTCTATAAAACGAATTTCGAAAAAAATTAATACTCTTTGAGTGTCTTATGATAGATTGATCATGATACTGTAGAAAAAAAAAATGGTAAAAATCATTTCATTAGGTCAGACGTTGCGAACTTTCCGTATTCCTACACATTATATACACGAAGAAGACACGAGGGGCCGAAAATTCGATTATCGTAATACCGTACCGTACGGGCCGCGCCCTCTGCCACTAACGAACTACGACGATCAACTATACATGGGTGTCTATAACCTATACACTACACACATGGCGTACGTTTTTGGGCGTAAGTGGCTATCGATGACCCCCGTCTCCGGACATCAATCGGACCTATATCGTTCGTTTCGGACCGGTACGTGTATATTGTCCTATCTACGGTGACCTAACCTACGGTATATGAGAGTCGGCCCGAATTCCCGATCAAACGTTCTGAGCGTATAATACACCGAGTAATGTGTAGGCGGGTATAGGTGTATTCGTTTCGAATTATTATAACGCCGTCACTGACGTGTAATAAATAATAATTTACGGGTGTTATAGAGGTATACGTACGTGTATACCTATTATAATGTGGGTGCGAGTACTACGCGTCGTCGTTCTGTCGGATTATCAACCCGGATGGATTATGAATATCCGTTCGCGGTGTGAAAAACGACGAAACATTTTTCAAAAGTAAAGTATAGTATTTGCTATTGCGGCGCTATCGGAACGGATTCCGTTACGCGTTGTGATACTCAAATACGCATAAAAACGCATATGGGAATCCGTGTGTATGACGCGTGGCGTTTTCGGATTGTTTAATTATTAAAATAATTGATACGTTGTTGGCCAATGGACCGTCCATTCTCAGAAACGTGTTCAGAAATTGTAATCGCTGCTTTTGCACCACTGAAAACCGGTGTTTGAAAATAACGCGTTCATTATTGTTAAACGAACGTGAACGACTTTGTTTCGTTCAATTAACGTTAATTTGATATAAAAAAAAAAAAAAAAATTTAAAAATATCATATAATATGACAATCATCAATGCGGTTCGTGTCTTCTGAAAATAATATACATCGTATTTCAATAAAATTCACTATTTACCACGATATCACGACATCATTTGTGATTCGTAAATGATCTAAAAGTTAGCATAATAATTGTTTACCTATTTCGCTGATGTTACACCGTTGTTACCGAACCATACAAAAACATTACTCCATATTTACGATTAACAATTATTATCCCGTACATCAGTATTCTATCGCGTACACACGTCTATTATAAGTCCCGATCTATTGTTTATACTTATTTTTTTTTTTATTATTCTGTCTGGTATTATTTCTCCGTTTTTATTTATAATATACCGAAACCTACTCATTTTTATCCGGGACTCTGAATTGAACATGTTTATTTTTTCCAGTGAACGTGAAAGCGTTTCTTTTTTTTAAATATAAACACGAACAAGAACGCATTCGTTTTATTGAATTTTTTTATTGAACGTTCCGAACACTATGAAAAATAAATGTTTAATTTGATGTATACAGGTGGGCGCACGTGAAATATGGTGAATTAGTGTTGAAAATGTCCCCCCCCCCCATAAATAACCCGCAGGTGAACACGGTTCACATTGACTCATAGCTGGTCACTATAATTTCGGTCAAGTCGATTACCTAAAAAAAAAAAAAAAAAATATCAAACATCATACTCAGCTCTTGTACTGATTGTAAGAATACGGTTATAAATTATTTTGGTTTATTATTACCACGCTGAACGAAAAATACCGGTATTTTCGATAGAAATATAGATTAATTTAATAATATCATTGTTAATATTGAGTCAATAAAATTATTACTGATCATAAAATTGTATACTTGTTATAATAGTAATTGATAAAAAGCTTTTATAATATAATATAAGATGTATGTACAGCACTATAATTGTTGACAAAGAATTGTGAAGACACATTTATAATAACGAAAATAATTACACGCACATTTCACTTTCATATATAATTAATATATATTTATTTAACAAATAAATAGGTGTATACCGACAACTTACACACACAACTATAAATTGAAAAAAAGACGTCCTAGGACAATGGGGTCGGGTGCACCCGCTGTTACAGGTAATTGCATGTGTATGTGTAGGCAACGGTAAACCATTGCTAACGAAAAAATGATTCTGAGCGCAGTTCAGTTGATAGTGATGCTTTTTCAAAAATATGTATGTCATTTTATGGTAAAATAATTAAATAGGCATTGTATATTTTCTTTAATAATATTTGTTTAATGTTTTGCCGATGTCCTCGTTTTTCTCAGTTTTCCAATGTTTTTCCCCGGTTTTTTACATTTTCTGTGAAAACTCTTGGGAAAATCAAAAAATAATCTCTCTATAGTACCTTCTTAGTCAGATTCCCTCAAATAATGAACCAACAATTAAAACACGTGATTAGATAGGATCGCCTTTCTGTTTCAATTTTTATGAAAAAGATTCTATTTCCATGAGTTTTTGTTATTTTTATCGGGAATCTTTGATTCGAGTACTTAATAAATTTAATACATAATTTTTACCCATTTTCACCCCTTATAACTTTCCTTGTTTTAGGAATCAGTACGCTGTATAACACGTACATAATTGCACGACTTTTAGAATCTGTAAATAAAATAAATAATTAAGCCGGGGGGAGGGGGCACGTACCAATTAATATTTGTTAATTTTACCTATAAACTTCCTTGATTTAATAATATATTTCTCAGGCCAGCAAAATAATAATTATTTTAATACATTACTATTTTTTAACAAATAATAAATAAACATTATCAAATTTACTAATACCTACTCGTAAATGTTCGTTCAGTGCATGCATACGGGTGATACATTATATATGAGGTACGACGAAATCACAGGTAAATTAAATTTGATCGGACGAGATATTAGATTTAGATTTTGAAAATATTTTTGGATTTTTTAATATGATTTTGATAAATGGTTCGTTGGAGATCTCTTTCAGTTCTACAGTCTACACGTTGTACAATATGATAAACATATACGCGCTTCGTACAACTGCGTGCTGGATAAAATAAAAATATGGTAGTAGAATACGACTAGTATACTGCCGCGTCGTATAAATTACGACGAGTACATGTATGCCGTGGTTTTTTTTTTTTTAGACGTATAATAATAAAATAAAGTTGAGGCGAATCACATATCATATGCAAATATGCAATGTGGTTACAATAAGAATTCAAATTCGGTGTGAAACACGAAAAAAGAAATAAAAAGAAAGTAAACATCTTGGTTTTGTTACGATATACGTAAAATAAATATAGTACATACATTAAAATATACATTATTTTTAACGCAGTACGGCTAGTAGAAAGTTTAGAAAACCTAAATGGGAATCACATATTTTTTGGTTTTTTATTACTCTGTACCAATGGCCGAGAACATTACACGAACCACAGTAACAACAGTGTCCACCAAATAGAAGAGATTAGAGATTATGTCCTCCCCATTAGCTTAAAAATACAACAACTTGAACAACTACAAGTGTTTATTTGTTCATTTTATCTTAAATAATATATTTTTTAGCAAAGTTATACAAGGAAAAAAGATTTATTTATTGAATAGAAATTTGTTTTAGAATCTTTTTTCTTTAACAATGATTAAACTTTGTATAGATATGTACGTTAAATTTCCCCTCTAACTTCCCTACTTGTTATCTATGACAGTAACCGTCCCATCGTGCGAAGTATATCTATTTGTTTTTTAAAGACAATTCTTATTACATTTCAGATTTAGTTGGTGCGTTAGAAAGATCATGTTTAAATTTTCCAACCGGTTTTCATAATAATTAGAAAAACATGGGGGGGGGGATAAAGAATAAAGAACGATATTGAGGAAGAGCGTATCCACTGTTGTATGTTGGTAGCTGGCAAGGTGAGATACATAAAGTTATTAAATTTATTGTTACTCAAGCCGTGTCAAGAATCACACGATCCACTTAAATAAGGTTAGGTCAAAAACTCACAAACGTATTTCATTTTAACTAGGTATTATCAAAATTCTCATGTTATGTACCTAAGATTCGCAGTTCATACAATACTAGGTGATCCATTTAAGTAGGCGCATTCATTATTTCGGAATTATTAACTTTTTACGAAATTTGTTTACTAGAAAATTTAAGAAACAAGCTATTCTACAATTTTATATTTATGTTATTTTTGTCACCGTTATTTCTAACCCATTTTTGGCAAAATCACTACCTACTTTTGATTTTAAAATGGTAACTTATATTTAAAAAGTCCATAAATAAATGGAGTGTTAATCAAAACACATTTTAATGTTGAACGTTTTGATTTCCGTCGACCCGTTGACGAGTTATTCCACTTTTAAGTTTATGTTGGAGGAGAGAGAGACTTTTTAATATAGGTTGTCATTTAAAAATCAAAAGTAGATAGTAGTTTTAGTATGTGCATATGAAAACCGTTTTCTGAAATTTCGTGTAGGTTTATCAATAATTGGGTGAAATCTGGAACATATACAGAAATAACGATTATTTTTAATTTTGTTTTTTTGTTGTTATTTAGTTAAAATATTCGTAAAGACCTGAAATGTTTACAGAATACTTATATTAGCCTTTTCTAAAAGTGATAAAGTGTTCAACATATTCTAGCGATTTTTGATCTATTTATAGCATTTTATATTTTGGAGTTTTTTTAAATTTTTATTTGGTAGGCACTGTGCGGATAAAATTGTTTAACCTACGAAATTGCTTAAAAATTTAACACGAGGATTATTATAAGTTATGAATAGTGGGCAAGAAAAAAAAAGTTCAACGTAATGTAATAGTTTTTTTTAAATAAGAATTTTATGATCAAATATCGAAGAAAATCGTAAAAATTATATCATTTGAAAACATGTAAACCAGAATCTGCTCAGAATCGTATTTCGTTAGCAATAGTTTATCATAATATCACTTACAGATATAAATTAAATGTATGCTTTATATATAATACCTTCCCAACTTCCTACTTTTTTTTATATTTGGCTTTTAGATCGCACTGTTGTCAGATGAGGTAGAACAAAAGAAGATTCTACGATTTATTCATGAATCATAATTATTATTTACTATACTTAAAATTTCCACGCCACTGCACGAAAACGAATAAAATTGCTAATTACATTAATTTTTGTGCACGAACCAAAATAATATACTATATGCTAAATAAAAATCAGAACCATCGACAAGTATATTGTTGTTTTATTAATAATCCACTATTTAAAAAAAATCAGTTACACGAATAACTTAAATGTGTAGCGAAGAAGCTATTAGTTTTATGTAAGATATGTTCTTATCTATGGTTTAGATGATCTTATTTTATGCTATACCTAATAAGATGCGAAGATATTGCTCGGTGGTACTTTATTTGAAAAAAGTATCTAAATTCTCAACAGTTTTTCTACAAAATTAAAAACAAACTGTCCAATGACGGCAATACGTAGATTTTATTTTTACGGATTTCTTTGGTTACCTTTTAGCTACGAGGGAAAGCATACGATTAATTCTATAATCCCGTGTAATGACACTTAACCAGTGTACCGAGCTTCACTCGGAATAGTTTTTTGATTGTCATGGCTTATTGTAGCTTTCGACATATAAACGAAATTACCCTGTGTCCCTACATTTCATACCTTCTCAACTATCCATCAACAATAAACCTATCCATATTATAGTGCGAGATATGTTCTGTTTTTTTCTCATTTAAGACTGGATATCCAATCAACAAATCGTTTAAACAACAATGTGTTCAATTAATAATTATAAAATAGTTACTTTTAATTAGTCATATTATTGTAATCATTTAGTGTTTACTACAGAGAAAAACATTTTAATTTAGTATAATATTGTAACATAAAAACACATTATGGTAATTTTATGAAAGGGTTTTTTAATTATAAAATAAACTATTATGCAAATTATATAGTACAATCATGTGAACTAGTTCAATATATTTATAAGAGCCATTCTTACAACGTCTAGTAAAGTATTTTTAGCACATATCGTCAAATTTAAAATAATGAAATTGTTATGCTGTAAATTTATCCATTTTCTTTTACATATTTTTCTGAATTTTCCCAATAATTACCATGAAAATCGCTTGGAAAATCAAAATATGACCTCCCTAATACACAAAATACGTTGAATGCAAAATTCAACAAAAACAGTTTTTGATTGTATCAAGATATAGGCATACGTCATAATAAAACCAAACGACTAAAATTTTAGGTCGACGTTTGAAAAAAATCACAGCAGGTGTTTATACTCTTGAGTTGTATGAGTGTTTCAATTATAATATATAAAACTTAAACGGCTTTCGTCGTATACATCCCCCGATTCGCCACAAGAAAGAATTACCTTGTATAGAGCATATTATTGAGACGGGTAACACGCTACGCGTTTTCGACTAACAATGTTCGAAATTGGATATTGAAACGATCGTTTGATTGCAAGTTATTGCTTTGTACGGTATAAAATACGATTAGGTGTCTAAAAATACACTTATTGTAAAAGTCTTGTGAAAGACCGGGGATCGATAAATTCTGGCCGACGGCCGACGACGGGCCAAGAGAGACCATTTTGGATGGATTATCTCCGTTTCGGTTTTTTCGATTTACCTACCTAATGAATGTAATATATGATTGTGGATAGTTGAGAAGGAAGGATTTGATAATTATTAAAAAAAACTACACGAAAAATCAATAAACGACTTTCTTACTCACCAACTAGATCAGAAATGAAACAGAAAATATCTTTTGACATTTTTGATTAGAGCAAGATTTCAGACAGAAAAAAAGCACTTATCATAGTAAAACTAAAACGATCCTCTCTCCGCTCAGAAACTAAAAGTAGGTACCAAAATATAATTACTTTAAGAATTTTAAAAATATCCTGTTAAAATGTCAACAGTATATAAGTTAAGATAAAATTTGTTTTATTAAGGTTTTTGCATATAAGCATACTATACTAGGTTTCCAAATAGTCTTTCAAAATTGCATTATATAGAATTGTAGTTAATTATTCAAAATACTTTTGGGAACTTGGCACGCTAATACAGTAGGCTTGCCGAAGTCTTTTACTTATTCGAATTTAGGCATCACATTCGAAAAACGATTTAAAGTAGAATTTAGAATTTAAATTTTCCTATTTCTTCAGATATAATACAATTTATAAAGATATTTTAAAAAAATCGTTTTTCTTATTATGAAAGTCGATCAATATACGGTTCCTGCTATTTATGTATCTTTTCTATTCACTTATAATCTAACCATTGCACTTGAACCAATCATTTGGACCCACGCACCTATGTAAATGTGTTTTTTTTTTTTAATTTAACCTGGGTGACTCACAGAATATAAAATCGTGAACCCGCACGTTGTATTTCGAATTTTCACTATAGTCTTACACTCTTACCGCTTGTTGTAATCTACTATCACATGTATTTCATGAATTGATAGGGAATCTTACCGATACACCTTTTTGTGGTAGACCACAATATATTCCAAACACAATAGGTACATGTCACATCCGACAATAACATAGTTTTTGTTTATTTTATTTTTTTGCTAAGAGGATTTCAACTCCTAATTATATATAATATAATATCCTTATCATCCAAGCAATTTTTAAATATTATTCGTCTGAGTCTATATCGAATAAGTTGATCAATTTAAAATTGTTTATTATGATTAATGCAAATATTATTAAAACTAATTTAATGAACAAACTACACACAACGATCGATTTATTTTAACGATTAATCGGTTATGTGATTAATCGATAATCGAAAATTTTTAAAAAATAATCAATTAATCGACTATTATCGACAATCGTCAACAAATACGATTAATCGTTAAAATCGCGCACCCCTAGTCATAGGAAAAGAGATATTATTTTTACAATATCGGTTTTTATAAAAATGTATGTATTATTTTTTTTTTTTTTGTAATTCAGATAAAAATAACCGTAACGATTCACTAAATACGAATTATATAAGCATTTTTTGGACGTGGTATGATTTCTAAAATATTCTTGCGGTTATTAGACATTTATTGAAATTTTTTATAACCTTCGAATTTTAAGTTCACAAAAAATTTGACATTTAAGGTTTGGAATATATTATACAATTTTTTTTTTTGATAATGATACTACTATCACATTATAAAAACCATTTTTTTTTTTTTCAGGGAGATGGACAAATATCCATTAAAACGATTAAAGTAAACTCGCGTCCTTTCTCCGATTTCGTTTTGTGCACCTATAAAATAACTGCGACATACTTCCACATATTATAAAACGTTCGTTAAACTTAATATAATACGCGTGTGCTCACAATATTTATTTATAATAATAAATAAACCTACGTTTGTCATACATCTTTTTTATTTTCCACTATTCTGCACAAAAAAAAAAAAAATAAAAATAATATTCGTATCATGCTGCTAATGTCATTATTCGTGACAACTTCACAATACAAATATAATATTAGTAGTTGACGGCCGTCCCAATCGTCTTATTTTTATCCTGTATAGTACTATAATATACCTAGCTATACTTATTGAAACATTTGAAACGTCTCGTCGCTGTTTTTAACTCGTATATAGTTGGTTTTTTTTTTTTAGTTTTTAACCGGTATTTATATCCATAGACTGACGGCTCGTCCGTTTTTCCAGTGGATAACCGTCGCAGAGTTCACACAAATAAATCCGATAATATAAATGACTGTACGTATTTTACACCAATAATCTCGTTTTCGTATACTTACCTATATTTATTTCATTATTATTATTACTTATTTCGTTTGTCCAAATTCCTTATTCTTTTCATTTCACCGTTCAACGTATGACACGTGTCGTCAAACACTATACCTACGTATACTTTATATACCTATAATAATTACTATTATAAATATGAGAAAGGTTCAGAATACTGCCACGGTATGTTTACCTGTCGTAAGAGGTGACAAATGGGGTTGCATCAGGCTGACAACCAGTGTAGGATTCTGTCAACAGTATAAGGAGTTCTAGACAAGATTTTGGCAGACTATCTCGGATGTGCGCGGGAACAACGGATGAAAAGAAATATCATGGAGTATAACGTTTTTACAGATGATATATTTTTAAATATAGAATAGAAAATGAGTGTATCAGGGATGAAATTGGTTAGGTAAACGAGTTGAGTGACGAGAAAAGCTAGGATAAGGGACGGGAACGTAAGAGGTAACTCAGACATGACTTTGAAAGTTGGCATCTTTTAAACAGAAAAATCAACTTCATAAAAAACTTGGACGATTATTCAAATAATTTAGTGACACACAGAATATTTTTTTAAACATTTAGATAAATAGACCAATAATAGAACATTCTTAAAGGTTAACTATAAAGAAAAAATGATTTTAGATGAAAGAGTTATAGAAGAAAGTGTGAGAAGAAGAAAATAATTATCCAACATTGGGCGGCCATATAACAGAACCTATTGGAAGATTCTCTTTTTTTTTTTGTCAAGAAGGATTACTCCAGTCAAAGACTTCGTTTGAGATTCTCGGGAAAAATTTGTTTAATCTTTTTTCGACTTTAGAGAAGTGAAATTTGGATGAAAAGCCAAAAAGGCCAAAAAGCCTTGCGCCGATCAAAAGCTTCACTTGAGCTTTTTTGTAAGATTTTAAATCTTCTATAACCCTTAATGAAGACATTTTTGGATGTTCTTCGTCGTTTTCCTAATAATGGAAGAAAATGGAAGATCAAACACCTGTTAAATGACAAACGTCCGTTTAGCACCTTCTTTACTCGTACTGGTACTGTTATTTTAATTTTTGAACGATATTTACCTTTTTTACCAAAAAGCCTTGCTCCAATCAAATATTCGAGTAAAAAATTTAACATTTTCGCTAACGATGATAAGAGCGTTTTACTACCTACCTGTTGACCACAAAAATCATATTAGTTTTAAATTTTGTCGTCAGTTCCAATTTCGATTATTTCGGTATTTACTTATACTTGTTTTTGATTTCCATTCGCGGTACACACGCCAATCTCGTCCAAAAATATTTCGTTTCAGCGTCACCGTTCGTCGCTACAATGGAAAAAAAAAAAAAATAATTAAATAGTATCGTTATACTATTATATTTAGAGATTACTCGTGCCTATACTGCCGTGGACTACACGGTCGCGATATACGTAAATTGTGTATTATAATAGCTTACAATAGCCGCCGGTTTCGGAAAATTCTGGACCAAATATAATGTCGCATTATCTCTGTGTATTCGATCCAATATTCGTATTATTATACGAATATTATAATATGGTTATAGTAGATTAGCGCGTAAGTTTATCGGGTGGACCGGGCGTTTCCGGCGTACCACATCTCGTCCGGTGCACAGTTTTCTATTTGTCGACGTATAAAAATAACAACGTCGTTATGAATGACCGTTGACAATGTTTCGCATTATACTCGGGAATAATAATGTTCGATAATGGCGCTTCATTGTCATTTGTAATAAATCACAGCGTCGTGGCACGTTATGTACGCAGCAATTTTTACGCCCAATCTCCGCGTTCGTGAATCCACTGCATGCGCGGCAATAACATAATATTGAATCGGATAAACTGTACGGACACTTTTTCCGCGTGAAGTCTCCAGTAAATGCGTTTTGTATTTTATAGCGTTGTAATAATATGCACAATAATATAATATAATACGCAGACACATCGGCGAAGTGGCCGAATAATATTATAATATAGTGAGTGCAGGCTGCAGCGGCGTTCCCGCGCGGCGGCCGCGGTTTCCAATTTTTTCAGACGACGGTATACCATCTTTAGGATCGAATTCAGCCACGGTGCGCGGTGCGCTATTATATATTATTAATTATGCAGAGGATCACGAACAAAAAAATTATACTATACAGTTCTCATTGATATCCAATCGAAAAAATACAATAAAATATTACAACGTATAAAAAAACTGTTGTAAAAGTGAAAAGTTAATCTGATGTGATATGTATCGCGGATTGTTATCAACAAAAATTAATTAAAATATTGTTCATATTTTTTACATAATATGACCTGCTGTGCCCCTGGAATACGCGGTATGCATTTTTTCGACAAATAACGGGTATACTGTATATACTATCAAATAGTTTAAAAAGCAATTTTTAAAATTCGTGACGATATACCGCTTATGCCCAGTGGTGTTCACATCAACTTTGTTGAGATTATATCATAACACCGCTGTTTATAATTGTCTTGCGGTTTATATTGTATTTACAAGTAAATATGTATCAATTTAAAAATTAATTAATTAAAATTTCTAATACGAAAATCCAAGATTCAAGTTATACAGATTAAGATAAGATTATAAAGGGTGTCCACGAAAACATACCCGTTACAATATCTCCTGAGATAATAAAAATAATCAAATTCTGTTTTTTTTTTTTTTTTTTAATATATATATTTATTGCAAAGATAAAGACTATACATGTTAATATTTAAATTAAATGTTTATGGTTTTGTAACAAACCTAAAAAAATAACTTTTTCAAAACATTTGAAGATAGCCATTTTATAGTTTATTATTTTTTTGTAAATTTTAACGTTTAAACTTTTTATTTTCATTAATTTCGTGATTATTAATAACTGTTTGATGTTCAGAGAAAAGTACCTATAATTATGCAGCAGGCAAGCAATTTCATTCGCTAATTTATTATTATTATTATTATAGCTTATTGATTGCATGATTTTTTTTTCTGAACTTTTTAAAAATAATTAAAATCATGAATTGAATGAAAATAAAATTAATGCGTCAAAATGTTCAGAAAAATAAATTCTGCTAACTACCTATTTTCAAATTTTTCGAAAATAATAATATAAAACGTTAATTCTTTATTTTTTTTTTTTTTTTACTGAAACATAAAATATAAATTAAAATATAAACATTTTTAATCCTAATCCTTGCGATTAATATATAAAAAAAAAACAAAAAGAATTTGATTTTTTTTTCTTTATTATCTCAGGAAATATTGCAATGGATATATGTGGGACACCTACATATTACGATTTACAGAATTTTCGTTTTATTTTGGCAATTTATTTTTTTTATAGTTTATTTTCTATAAACAGTGCCGTAGCTACCGCAGGGGTAACCGAAGCAGTAGCTTCAGGGCATACAATTTTTTCGGAAACTTATTACATAAGTGATTTTATGGGGCGCAGATGATTCTGTCCAACCAAATGTTATTCCCGTATTATGTGTTTGTCGAACGTCTAAAAATAGTTTCGAATTATTCACCGGAACAATATTATAATACTCGTACATAAATGCTCTAAACCACTCTGAATTCAATTCTCTATGAAATCAGTAACACCACGGCGTGCCGTATACATATTTATAGCTTACCTATAATTTTCTTTCAGGTTTCCTCTAATTATTTTGAAAACCCCTTGGAAAATCAAAAAATGACCTTTCTAATGCACCAGCTATAGAAATTTTTCCATTTAGAAAAGGTGCTACACTCAATGGATCGGAGGAAGATTTCTGATAAAAAAGTTTTACTCGAGCAAAAAAAAAAAAAAAAAACATACACATCAAAACCAATGAGATCCCTCGCTACACTCTGAATCTTAAATGTGAAATAGTCGTTACTTGCGAAAGACAATTCTGAGTAAAGTTCGGTTATCAATGTTTTTAAATATCCTGTTTTTCCTACGTCGCTGTCCAATCATTAAGAAAACTAAACTAATGAAAATCATAAAACAACTTTCTTACATGCCAACTAGGCAACGATTTTCCCGGTTTTCCCCGGTTATTGTGAAAACGTCTTAGAAGATCGAAAATGCTACAAGAAAGCTGCCCATAAGGTTTTTAACTGGAGCGAGATTTCTGGCGGAAAAGTTGTTTACAATAAACACGAACGAGAAAAACCACGCGCGTATATACACGCGTATTAACCAATACAACCCCTAGTTAAAGCGTAAAGATAATTGTACCGCGTGTTATTATTTTTAATCGTGTGAAGATTTTTATTGAGAATACAATATATTTTCGCAGTTTTTCCCGTTCTCGGCCTTATAATAGCGATGGTTTTTACCATTACGGCGTTAACATTAAAATGAATTGTATTGACGTGAAATGCCATACGGTTGTGATCCAAGGCTATCGAAACGAAAGTGCCAATAAACGCGCGCCACGTGAGACCCGGCACACTTTCGGGTTGGAACGGCGTCGCCATTATTTTATCACTGGTACAGGCGTACACGGCAACGCGAACGCGTCAAACAGTGCGAATAGCGAATAATCCTAGGCGTACCGTTCGGGTGTGCGTCGGGCGCGTGCACGTCTGGGTCGCGTAGCATAGCGTGCCGGCCGGACGGATTTTCCGCGCGAAACGAATATCGAGGACGTCGCCGCGGTGTCTCGGGTACCGGCCAATCGCCGCCGTCCGATTAGAAAGCGGTATTTATAGGCGTTCGGCCGGAGCAATATTGTTATTTAGCCCCGGGAGATTACGGTTTAGCCTGGTCGTCTTCGGAGAGTCTAATATAATATACTTACATGCCTCTAACTAGTTTTTTCTTTTTTTTTTTTTTTTCATTTTTCACTCTTTTTTTCTCCGGCACCCGCTGTGGGGGGGGGGACCCACAACTCGCCACGAGCTTCGTCGCCGCGATTATCTCGACTTTCTTCGCGTTCTGTCAGGGTCTCGGTAAAAACCGACTGGGACCACTGCGGCTAAACCGCAAAATAACGTTGTCCGAAGTAACGATTTATCACAAACTTTAACGCGCGTACATGCAATTTTAACGACATTTTCGAACAAATGAATATGTTCAAAAACCGCTCGAATTTACCAGTTGTACGCCCCAAAAGTGTTTATTAGCGTACAAATGGTAGGTAGATACTTTTTTAATTTCTTAAAGGTTTCATTAGTTTCAAAATAATGATGTAATTGTAAACGAAAATTCAAAATGTGTACTTAAACATTTAATTCATCATTTGATAGAGAAGAAATAACATTTTTATTCAAGGTCAAATAGAATCAATTCAAATAAAAAACAGATATACTTCACTCGTGAGTGCAGGGTAGACCACTTTTGTAATTATGAAATTGGGAAAGTAAAGGGGGAAGGTTTCATATTTATTAGAATAACTCGTGGAAAAATCAAAGGATGACCACGGAAAAAAAATAATTATTGTAAAACCAATCATTCCTCGCTTCACTCGGAATCTAAAACTACAAAACTTCAATAAATTTTAGAATATTTTTGATACTGAGTGAAACGATGAAGCTTACGGTTTTACAATGATGTTTATTTAAGGTTCTAAATGTAGCGAAGAATGTATTGGTCTTACAAAGATGTTTATTTATTTTTTTTTTATGTGAACACTCTCTACCAAAAAGCTTACTTTGATGTATATGATGTAAATCCTTTTCTGAAGGAAATTTTCTTGGGGTGGTACATTAGGGAGGTCATTTTTCGATTTTTTCAGGATTTTTCTCAACAAACGGGAAAACCCGGGAAAAACTGGAGGAAAACGGGAAAATGTACGAAATGTAAATTAATGTTAATAAATATTACGGCCTTTTTTTTCTTGTTAACAACTTTTCTACAACCAATTTTGCTCCGATTTACAATGACAACACTTTTTCTAAAAGGAAATCTGACTCAGGAGGTACTTTAAGAGGGTATTTTTTTGATTGACCCAGAATTTTTTCAATAAATGGTAAAAACAAGGAAAATCATGTAAAAACCGGGTAAAACGAGAAAATCAGTGCTTTAAACAAATATTATTGAAGGAAATTTATAATGTCTATTTAATTTTTTTTACCATAATATGACATATAACATACTGTTGACAAAGCCAAACTATTAACTGAACTCCACTCAGAATCGTTTTTTCATTAGCAATGGTTTACAGGTATACATTAAATTACCTATAACAATGACTGCACCCGTCTTCATTATCCTAAAACAGATTTTTCCATCATGTGTATTATTTCAATAATAATAATAATTCTTTTATAATTTTAGATTTTTAAAAAAAAAACAAATACACAAAGAAAAAAAAAACCGTAAACCCGTTCAATATCAGCTGTATTTACATTTATCGGTAACGTTGGGTGACATTGGGCGAATTTATGCTCGCCGTCGTCGGCGAATAAAATTGTTGGGACGCCGTGCTTTTAATACAATCTGAATGAAATCCCTCATAATATGATATTTTCCACGTATATTCTTGATGAGAAAACGGCCAGCGAGTGACCGCAAAGGCAGACATGCCTTTGTCTGGCCTTTGCCCGTAAAACGTGTTTCGTTCGGCGAGATGAAAGTGAAATTTCGGTTTTCCGACAGCTTACGGCGCGCCGCCGCGGCCGGCCCGCTCTTTCGCGCAGCACACGCGAAATGAACGAAACGCTAATGGGTTTTTTATTTATTTTTTTTTTTTTCTCGTCGAACAATATTATGCACGGGTGAGTGTTGTTGTCGTTACTGTCATTACTCCGGCGGCGGTACGCTAATATGAGATCGGCCGATTTGTGTACAACCCACCGCGGTTGTACGCGAGAAGAAACCGTTGAAATCATCGTGTTTCCCGTTTCGTTTTTTTTTTTTTTTTTTTCTCTATCAAATTACCGTTCGAATTTTACGCGGGTAAAACGCGACGCGTTTTTCGGTACATAAAATAACGCGCCAGTATTGCTGTAGCCGGCGTCCGTCCCGCGACTTTTACTCTCGTCCGCGATACAAAACGCGCGAAACGCGTTCAAATTCCGTTGTTGTTGTTATTATTGCCTGTGACGGGTGTCCCCGTACGCGCCGCGGCTGCCGGTCACCGATCGGAGGTATTTTTACTATGCGTTTTCACGGTGACGTCTCCGGAACCTGTCCGGTCCGGCGCCGCCGGGACAACGCCGCACAGCGGACTGGCTGACCGGTCCCGACCACTTCTACAGCGCGTCGCCCTGGTACACAACACCGCAATATTATAATAACAGCGCAACACGGTGACAATACGCAGACGACGCAGCCGAGAATTTCCGTTCGGGCGAGCGGCGCGTTTCGCCGGACGCCGTTCGTAACGTAAAATTGGGCCGCCGTCCGAAATGCTCGTAAAATGCGCAAGTGTCGCCCGCGTTTGTCATTGTACCGGTTCGGGTCGGAATTCCGTTTTAAACGCCAGTACACAAGGCGGCGTACGCAGGAGGGTGAGGGGGGGAGGGCTTAAGGGTCGAAGCCCCCGCCCCCATCGACCGTGTTTACGCGCGTACGCATACGTACGCAATTGTTTATATTTTTCAAGTTTCGACTGTAACAGCAAATGGCGCACAAGGACTTTTTTCTTTATTTTTTTTCACAAAATACGCTATTTTTATCAGTAAACGATTAGATTTAACACCGCTGTCTATTAACAACTTTGCTATACTACGGTATTATCGCAAAATACGATTTTATCAGACTTATAAGATTATTATTTTTTATTATTTATTTTAACTGGATTTTGTTATCATCACAACTCTGGTGGATGTGCACACCCGGGCTCCCCCACACAACCTTAAATAATATCTATGATTGCAAATCGCAATGTTGCGGTAAAACACGAGTGGCCGTACGTTTTAATTTTTGTGGGAACGCGATTCCGTACGACTTCGATCAAACAATGCGTTATCAAAATGGACCCTAAAACAACACGATTCCGTAGGTTTTTCTGTGCAGTGTTGCTATTTATTATTTATTATTGTCAAATACAATAATAATAGTAATTAGTATGGAAAAAATAATTAGACGCCTAAATTTGATGAATCGTTTAAAAAAAATACGTGCCCATAAAATTGTACAGAAATAATTATAATTTGATATCTCAGTACTTGTGACAAATACTTGACAAACATTTTATTATATTTTTATGAATCGAATATTCATCAAACGTTGTTTGTGCACGATCCCGTACGCTGATAAGGACCGTATATATTGAACGTGCTGAACTGATGTTAACAACTATCAACGCATCGTTAAGTCAGCCCACGGATGTTGTAGATAATACTAATATAACCTTTAATTAGTGAAAAACAATTAGGTAGGTGTGTAGATAATTTTGTTTTCCCTTATTTCTCTTGTGTACCAAAGCAATAATATTTTGTAAAGGTTTTTCGTCATTGTTTTCGTATAAAAAGTATCTCATAGTTTTGCACGCTAAAATAACTATTTAATTATTTAATTAATTATTGATATTTTTAATTTCATTAATAATAATTATTCATTATGGCAAAAAAATGATCGAATTTTTTTCGACTTTTAGTTTGAAGAAAAAAAACGGTAGGTAAGTATGCAATCCACAGTTCACAAAATTCTAATTTTGGTTGATCTCTGGAGTTTTTAGTACTCTACTAGCTTGAAAATTGTATTTTACTGCCCAAAATGTCCATAGTTACCTAAATATTACTTTTCGGATTCTTTAGTTTAGCGAAGAATGTAATGATTTTACAAAGATGTTTATTTTTTTTTTTTATGTAAACACTTTTACTATCAGAAATCTTACTCCGATTATCAAGTATAGCACCTTTCCTAAAAGGAAATATTCTCTGAATGGTACTTTAAAGAAGTTATTTTTTGAAATTCTCATTAATATTCGAGATAATGAGGAAAGCCTGGTTCTTTAGGTTAGACAAGATTGAAAAACTAAAAATAAGGTTGTCATTGTCAACCGTTTTTATTTATTTTTTGTTATTATTAAGTTTTTATTGTTTTAATTTTTTATTAAACAATCATTGTTGTCATGGAAACGCACATTGTAATCATTTTAACATAATATGACATGTGTATTGTTGACAAAGCAATACTATTAATTGAACACCGCTCAGAATCGTTTTTTCGGTAGCAATGATTTATCTTTGCCTACAGATATACATTAAATTCTTATTTAAAATCTACCTTCCCAACTTCCCACCTACAATAATGGCCGCGTGCGAAGTATGTCCGTCCTTTATTTTAAATTTTTTTGTGTACCTATATTTTAATCGTATATTTATTATCAATCAGAATTGATGAATTATGCATTGAAATGCATCTACTTTATTTTTCAAACTTGTGACAAAACATCTGATTATTTATCAATTTTCAAGCTCCCCCTTCCCATTGAAAAACCTTACGTGCACCACTAAATACATATTATTATTTACAGAGTAATCGTCTACGAAAATACTAAACCACTCGCATCCATCAAATTCGAATTTTCCGCTAGTCATTTTGCATTTGAGAGATAACCGGGTAAGCGGTTATCTATGGTAACATTACGTATCAAATCTTTTATCACAAATTCACAACATAATCATCATAATCTCGCGTTTATTGACTTGTAAGTTATAGTGTTTGTACGATTGCATTACGTGTTATGTACCTGCTTATTGTGCTTACTTACTAAATGTTATGTTTGAATAACCGAATTTCTAATGGTTTAAATATTAAAGATTGATCTGTAGTATGCAGGCAATGAAATGCCCCTGTTGTTAAGTTAGTTGTCGACTGTGAAATTTTATTGCCATCAAAATGTTTGAATCCACTTCGTTGATAGTTTACACACTTTTCTGCATTGTCGCTTCGGTTTGTTTCGTGTCCAGGACCATCGAATTTGTGGCCAATGGTCTAACCGTTGAGAATTTGCTCAGAACTGTCATCATTAAGGAGTACGATAATTTCGTATTGCATCACATCCAGCGTACATCGTTTAGTATTATCGTGTACTCAAGCCTACCATTAGGTTTGTTTAAAATATCTTTTTATACTTCCTTTGAATTATAAACAATGTATTCTTTGTATTCCAGTTTATTTACTGGGAACGCTGTTTGTCAATAATAGTGAAAAATCATTCGTGTACGTGTACTTTGATGTGCTGTGTTTACTGTTTCTGGTACCAATTGGCATTTCTGTTTCAGTAGTGTATAATTGGAAATCTAATGATTGGGCTAATCATCCATTAAGAATTGTTTTAAATCATTACGATCCTGCCGATTGGACTATCCCAGCTCATAACATTACTACTGAATTTCGATCGTATGTGTTTTTTCTAATTTTTACTAGGTACCCATAATATGCTTGATAGTTTACAAATTAATATTTATTTTTATTATCTGTTAAAGTATTGAAAAATTAACCCTAACTTGTGGTACATTGAAAAAAACTGTTGTTACTCAAAACTGGATTATTTCGATTGATCAATTTAATGTTTCGGTCGCTAAGAAATCAGAAAGTTTATTTACAGTATACAGTTCAGATATATTTGATAATGTACCTGATGGCACCCCTGGCGCTGTACAATTTATTAACATTGAAGTAACAGCTCTTCGATCTCGAATCAAACCTTTTTCCGTAAGGTAATAATTTAAACCTAAACACTTTATATAAACTCTTAAAGAAATGTATAAATATTCTTTGAATAGGATTAGGTCAGAGGACTTCCAGACACTAGAGGAACATATTGGGCACCCTATACAGATTTCAGATAATGTTAAGTTACAGCGCTCAAGAACTGAACGTTTCCTTGAAGTATTCCGTGAACAGGTTTCCCAAAATCCAGTATATAGGGGTTATACTGCAGCAGAAGTATGTTTAAATAATTGTACTGTCATTTTGTCTTAGTTTATACACATTTTCTAGTCCTTACTAATAATTTTAAATTTAATAGGTACATAGGTATCATTACTATATATATCAGTTGTATTATTTTATTTTAATTTAAGTAATTTAAAAAATTTAACTTGGTTAAATATAACAAATTTAACTTTAAATTTACTTACTCACCAACTAGATTGAAATTTCAACAAAAAAGTTCTCTTGTTTTTCTATTAGAGAAATATTTTTGGTAGAAAGCATATAAATTTAACTAGATAACATTTTCTTTCAGGAAAGGTGCTACACTTGATACATCAAAGCAGCAAGTTTTCTGTTTGAAAAATTGCTAACAAACCAAAAAAAATACATATTTAAAACTAATAGGTCTCTCGCTACACTCTGAATCTTAAAACTGTTATTATTATTGTTGCCACAGACAATGAAGCACCCATATTCTACACAAATTATATTACTGGACAACAATAATTACTTAGCTATGGATAAATTGGGATGCAGATAAGAGTAAAAACAAAAAAAAAAAAATTAGATTAACCTAACCATTATTAATCCCAGCATTTGATCAAATTGACCCATCGTGTATGCTACTTTTAAATTAAGCAATTGGGAATTATTTGTGCATTACTTATATATTTGTATCTGTTTATGAATTTGGACAATGTCAATTTCTGTATAATCTGATTATTGTATCAGATGTCTTTTGACATCGACAATTTCTATATGACCACTTAAGAGTTAAATTCAAATTTGTTTATGGATTTCTATTTTTGAAAAGCTTCTTAACAATTTTATTTTCAAGTGCTAAAGAGTAACCAAAAACACCTGGGAAATACTGGGTAATTCAACTCGTATTTAATATAGTTAATCAATTAAACTTTACAATTTAACCGTTTTGTCATTAGGGTTGAAGTGAATTCAAGTAGAAGCAATATTAAGTTGACTTTATAACTTTATAACTGTGAAGAAAAAAACGTTTTCTATGAATGAATTATACTATTTATTTTCTTAAAAGATAATAAATAAATTATAATGTATTAAACTTAATAAATTGTGTTTGGTTTTAGTTGGAAGACAATACATGTGCTGGTTGTTTGGTTAACATTCCTAATGTTAAACTTACTAAATGTTGTGATGATGACCCTGTTAACGAAATGTTACCATGTTCTTCATGTCAATGCAGACCCATGTGGTGTGTAGATTGCATGGCTAAATGGTAAGTATATATTTTATACATAATCGAGTTGTACACATTTAAATTTGCATGGATTTTAGGTATGAATCGAGGCAACCTCAAAATGACACAACTATTTGGTTATCATCAAAATGCACCTGTCCGCTTTGTCGTCAAGTGTTTTGCATTCTTGACGTTTGTCCATTGGAAAACTTTGACTTTAGAAATACTGTTTAAGTATTGATTTTTCTTGACTATAATACTTCTATCATAAATGTGTTTGTGTTACTCATAAGTTAATCAATTAAAAAAATTACTTTGTTTAATGTGTTAATAGTACATAGCTATACAATTATCTTTATTATTTTCTGAAGTTATTTTTAACTAAAATATTTTATTTTAAAGTGTTAGTATAATGTTTATAATATAGAGTATGCGATTGATTAAAACAAAAAAAGTATACGTAATGTTTTAGTTACATAATAATGTGTCACATTGTTACATGGGTATCAAAAACCCATGTAAAAAAAAAGTTTTTCAGGAGAAACATTCAAGTTGTTCGGTAAAAAATAGTATGCAATACAAAATTGTTAAGATATATTGATATTGAAGTATGTATTTGGAATGAAATTGAACTGTTATATAAAAATATTTAATCCAAATAGATGTTAACTTAATATTATGGAGTATTTGGTAAGATTTTTAAAAAAATATGCAAGATATTATTAATTTACAAATAAGAAGTTAGATAAACATTTATTTTTCTGATGCTGCATATTTTTTTTAGATTTATCAGTACTTGAATCTTTATTCTTCTCAACTGTTATCATTATAATATAAATTATTTTATAGCATATTATTATATCTGAATTTATTCAGATATACCAAAAGATAATTTTGGTATGTTTTGTACATAAATGGTTATTCAAAAATAATATTATGCTCATCAAGTATTACGATTTTGAATTAATAATATAAAATAAATATATGTATTTACTATTTGGTTATATATTATTGCAAATATTGTATTAAATATCATGTAATTAGTGTAATTCTTTGACTGAGATTGGTGCTGAAGTATATAATATTATTTTTTTAGAAACTTTTAATAAATATATATTTAATATTTTATTTAATTGATGAGTTGTATTTATTTATTTCTAAGCCACCATTTCTTTAAAGATAATTGTATTTTATTATTTTAAGGCCATACTTCAGATGTCTACCTATTTATTATTATACCTACCTATATTCGATGCAATACTTTCCAAGCCTTAACTATATAATATATTGTATACTAATGTAAATATATCTATAAATTATTAGTTTAACAATTTCATAATACTGTTGATTATAAATGTATAATATAGTATTTATAATCAATGGTAATATGTTTAAAATTCAGAGTAATTTGAGAAACACATTAGTTTAATAATATGTGTATTTTTCTACCTGTGAACAACTTTTTGACCAGTTACCTTCTGGGTGAAAAACAATTATAGAAACCTGACATTTTTATTTTAACACTTTTTAGATGCGGTATAATTTTATAGTTTTATGAAGATAAAATGATTTTGCTTCAGTAAAAAATACAAGGTTTCTCATAAGTTGTTCTTATGATAATATAAAAATATCGAAAAATCTGAAGCAAACATTTTTTTTATATAGGATTTTAAGTTCGACTTAAAAGCTTATTAGAATGCTTTTTGATGAAAAATGTAAAAATCATAGCATTTTAAAAAAGTGTTTAACCAAACATTTAAAATTCAATTTAAGTTTATTTAATTTTATTAAATAATTATTAACTTACACTAGAGTTGGGCAAAAAAACTACATAAAATGAATTAACAACTTAGATATTATACCCAACGTCATCAGTTAGGTAAAACATGCGTAATTTTAAGTGTCCTACTGAAATGTTTTGGTAGCTTGCTAGTTCAATCTGGGCTTCATTACATACCTACCTATATTTTACAAATATCAAAAACTTAATAATATAATAAGTGTGTGAATTTTCAAACTCACTATGGTTGTTGTATATAACCTAGATATTAGAAGACTAAATCTCTGAATCATAACAAATTTATAAAAACAAATTCATTTCGATATCTATGCATATTCAAATATATAGATGATTATTTTTTGTGTCTTCCATTTTAGTAGATTCCCTTTTTAAGGTGAGCAATATATGAAAAAACCTACAAAGCAAAAAAAAAAAAACTATTGGAAAGAAGTAAATCGTTTTTAAAGTATTTTATGATAAATTTATTTTCAAAAAAAATGTTTCGCATGAGTAAAAGTATATTATACTTATATTTTAAATATTTCATATAGCCATTCAAATTTTACCTATCATACAAAAACTATAGTAATAATGGTGATTACCAGTATGCATTTTTTAAATATTTTCAGAAAAATTAAAAAAAAAAAAAACAGGTAAATGAATAATTGTAAAATGTACAAAATGTATTTAAACCTATTTTTAGGTTAGTTACACACTAGGTACTTAAAGTAAACATATTTCAATCTACCCACTACTTTAATACAAAACAATTTAAACATAATTTGTAAAAATATTTTAAATTAAATTAAATCAAAACTTACCAATGGCATCGTCATAGTTTTCAAGGAAACGGATAATAAATTATTCTTTAGTTTACAACTAAATATTCAGTTATGAATTATTATGCATGGCTGGGCAAGTTAATGACTTTTTTTTTTTTAACTCGGTTAAGTTAAAATTTAATTTTTTTCTTATTCCCGTAACACTAGTCTACTTTATTATTTACCACCTTAAAGCTATTAAGTGTTTATAAGTACAGTGTTTTTATACATTGCTATTAATTTTAAAATAATCAATATTGACAGTGATTAAAAACCATTATTTTAAATATAAATGCAAATAGCTTAACATTATAATGATAAAAAAAAAAAAAAAAACTATTAAGAAAAATGATTGTATATTCTGAATAAATACTTAAAATATCTATACCAATGAATGGTATTGAATAATGTAAATAAATGTATAGATAAATATAAATAAATGAATGAATACGTCACCTGGAGAATTATGTTAAATGTATTACACGACCGGTTTCGAATTAAAAGTTCGTCATCGGGTATATCACAAGTCAAAATGTAAAACGCGACTGAATATAAAAAATTAAATGAATGAAAACATAGGAAGAAAATTTACAAACCTGTCGTTTTACATTGAATATAGATATAATTAATTTTAATAGGAGAGGTTATTTAAAACTAGTTGTTCTAAGATACAGTTATGCGAAGAAATATAAACTACTTGGTTATTATTTGTTATCTAAAATGTATTGATACACGACGTTATTTTTAAAAATCTCTCAGAACGTTTAAAATATTATTAAAATTATTTTTCTTTATTTCATTGCGTATGTGTAATTCTTCTAGAAACCGAATTAATGCAAATGTTATTTCGGGTATTTAATATCTCCGAGTCTGTAGTAAATATCAAAGCTTATGTGTTATGGTTATTTTCTAAAACGTGTTTTTGGCGAAATTTGAATTAGGGACAGTCTTTTTTAATTTTATTACCGAAATGTGTTCTTTGCGTCTTATTTTAGAATTTCTATTTGTCTTACCTATACACAATTTTTTACAGTTACATTTAAGTCTATGTATACAAAAAATGTACAAAAGAAGGGGGATTTTTTCGCCAAGTATCCAGTTCTATTGTTTACATGTTTAATTGAATTTTTATGTGTTTTAAAAGCGATTTTTACATTGTTCGTATTATTGTTCAGAATTGTTGAGAACTCGTTGGACACATTATTTTGATATTTCATACTACAACAGTTAACAACATTATTTAGCGAGTTGTGTATTATTTTTTCTTTAATACGTTTATGGTTTTTTTGTTTCAATAGTATTTGAATTTACTATTTCTATTTCTAGTATTTTTATGGGCTACATTATAGATAATATTGAGCTCGTGTTGATAATTACGTTTATTTAATAGAATATGTTCAACCCTACAGAATATTGAATTAAAAAATGACATTATTTTTTGAGAATAAGAGTGATTAGAATCATTTGGTATTATAGCATCAGTTTGTATAGGTTTACTGTAAATAGCAAAATCAAATTTATTGTTTGTTATGGAAACTGTGAGATGTAAGAAATGTAATTTATTACTAATTTGTATTTCGTATGCAAATTGAATGTTTTTATTTATTTTGTTTAAGTAGGTAGTTATCTAAATTTTCCGCTGGTCTATTCGAACCTCTAAATAAAATGAACGCGTCATCAATATATCAGTAATAAGCTTTTATACATGGATTGTATATTTTGTTAATAATATTATTGGTTTCATAATTATGCACACAAATTTCAGATAAAAGAGTACCTAAAGGCCCACCCATAACTAACCCATCTTTTTGCGAACATAATTTATTATTATATTGGAAATAGTTTTGATTAATAATTAAATTTATTGAGTGAATAATTTATTGTACTTCGTTTGTATTAAATTTATTACTATGTATACATTTATTTTTTATAAAATTTAGTGTTACGTGTTTAGGAATGGATGTATATACATACATTTTTAACACCAAGAGAAATCATTTTGTAACCTGGCTCAAAATTAATTTTACCAATAAAATTATAAGTGTTTTTTTTTTAATTTAAAAATTTACTTGAGAATTCAACTATATTGTCTCTGCTCCTTTCTTGGCTTTGATTGCAGCTTCAGATGTACATTTGATATGTATTGATAATGTATTTTGGAATGACTTTTAATTTCTTACAAGTTTTATTGAAGTAGATATTCATATTCGTATTCATTAATTTCATGTTTAAATATTCAATCCTACCATTAAGTTTTTTAGAAAATAAAGATAAAAATTGATTCTCTTTGGATTTATCAAAACTATGTAGTTATAATATAATTTGAACATGTTCACTACAGATGACGTCTCAATAAGGCGTCATTTCGTTTGTACTCTATAAGAGCAAGACTCTATGACGCTTTTCAATTGGTTTCAATTTGACCAGCGTTACATTTTTATCGGTTTTTCTTTTGGTGCATTGATCAATGTATAATTCTGTACATCTGTGTGAAATTTATATCAAATATTTTTTATTTTTGGAAAGTTTATAAGACTTGAACGAGAAATACATCATGAAAAACACATAATTTTGACCAACACATGGGTATACAAAATTGATCCGCAGATAACGCGCTAACTACAATTTATGATTATTGATTAAAGTAAAATAGTATATGAAAATTAGTCAATAATTTAAAAATACCAATATCATATATAACACAAAATAATAGACAAATGGATTTAACAAGGATTTATAGGTACATTAATAGTTTTCTTTTTTTAAGAACAATAAAATAATGACATTTTAATTTATTTTTTATGGTTTAAACTTTTAAAAATATTCTTTCCTCTAAACTAGTAGTTAATAATCTGCTTAAAACTCTATAAAAACTAGTCTATATTAATAAAGTAATATATTTAAGGATATAAAAAAACTTCTTTACGATTTATATTCATATTAAATCAGCAACATTCATCGGCATTTCATCAATTTGTGTGGAGTAGTATTGTTCTATGTCACGTAGTATTCTAATATCGTCACTTTTTACAAAATTGATTGCCACTCCCTTTCGACCAAATCTTCCAGAACGACCAATCCTGTGTATATATAATTCTCTATTGTTAGGTAGGTCATAATTTATGACTAAAGAAACCTGTTGTACATCAATACCTCTGGCCCATACATCAGTTGTTATTAAAACTCTTGTTTGACCAGCACGAAACACTTTCATTATAGTATCCCTTTCTTTCTGTGGCATATCACCATGCATTGAACTAACAGTGAAATTAGATTCTCGCATTTTTTCAGCAAGCCAGTCCACCTTCCTTTTTGTACTACAGAAAATAACAGCTTGAGTTACTGTTAATGTATCATAGAGATCACACAACGTATCAAACTTCCATTCTTCTCTTTCGACTGCAACGAAAAACTGCTTGATACCTTCCAATGTGAGTTCATCACGTTTAACCAATATTCTTATAGGGTCGGTCATAAATTTATTTGTCATTTCTAGAATTTCGTGAGGCAAAGTAGCCGATAATAGAATCACTTGGGTGGCTGGCGGCAAAAACCGATATACATCATATATTTTTTCCTTGAATCCTTTATTCAACATTTCATCCGCTTCGTCCAATACAAATGTTTTAATGTTTCTCGTACGCAACGTTTTACGTCTAATCAAGTCAAACACACGTCCAGGTGTTCCTGACACAATGTGTTGACCAAAGTCTAATTTCCGTATGTCCTCACCAATATTTGTACCACCGACGCACGCATGACACTGAATATTTAAATAATCTCCCAGACCTAAAACCACCTTTTGGATTTGTATGGCGAGTTCTCTCGTCGGCGACAAGCATAAAACCTGAGTGTCCCTTAACTGTTGGTCTATGGACTGTAGCATAGCAATTGAAAAAGTTGCCGTCTTACCCGTACCTGACTGTGCTTGAGCTATGACATCGCGTCCATTGACCATCGGCTTAATAGCTCTTTGTTGTATAGCCGAAGGACGTTCAAAACCGTACGAGTATATGCCACGAATAAGATCTTCCCGAAGGTGCATGTTATCGAACTTGCCGAGTATTTCTACATTTTCGCTGGTCTCAAACTCCACGCGCATTAAATCGTTGACTGGCCGATTCGACGGTTTGCCTTCCATAGTCAGTATTATTTACTTTTCGTTTCACGTGCGATTATTGAAAAACGGCCAAATGTCAGCGAATAACTGGGATCGTGAAACAACGTCGACGATTGTCAAATAAGTGTAAACGTTACCAACTGTAAAATCGTTATCGGCTATTATACTAGATGCGCTAGACAAACGAAAAAACCGCGTTTGGCGTCACTACCCACTTTTATGAAGTAACGAAGGTTTTCGACGTTATCGTAAATGGTTATACCGTTAATTAAATATAACTGCAAGAGTCATTTTTGATAGGCATCAAATAGAGAAAAAAAAATGGTGGCGTAAAGATGCGGTCTCTTATCAATTTCCTAATTTACAATTTTCAATTTTACTTTAACAATTAATTAACAAATCTAAGTACCCGTGTTCAAATAATGATTTATTTTTCTATTTTTAATATGTTATATATTTTAGTATAATTGCTCGAAATAGTTACAAAAAATGACGAAAAATATCATTTGTTGATAACAAATGACAAAACACATGTTGGCTTTCTTAATTTCTATCATAACATGATTTTCAACCCTACCTAACCTGGGTATTATGAATAATTAAACAATATGATAAAAAATAAATGATGATAATCGTAACATTTTGTATATTTTATCATTTTGTAATATAGACATAGAGTATATTTTAGATTATTCTATTATTAATAGACGCCGCCAATTCTGATCTCGTATTAGCCAATAAAAGCATGGCCCCTCCTCACGTTGCCATTTTATTTTTCGCGTATCAAAACCATAGATGATAAAAGTTTATTATCTTTGATCATGATGGGTTTACGTTATTACTCTGTGGTACATTATCATAGACCTTACACTATACAATACCACAGAATAGAATAATACTAATACTTGTACTAGTACGAGGTCTATGGTGTATACTATATGCTAAATAGACCTAGTCTATATTATTAGCCATAAGGTCTATGATATGCAGTAACCTTGTATATTTCAATCATCGTATTTTAGATCATATATATTTAGTATACATAATTCACCGTAGGTACTAGCCACTGGGTGGGCCATGGTAGGTATCGATTTGAACTATGCTGTGGTAGTAATGATGTCATTTAATACTCGGTTTTATACTCTATATAGAAAACTGGTATGCCTTTATACTTGTTAATAAACGGTTATTCCTAGATACGAAAAAAAAAAAAAAGAGCTGATACTGGGTATGGGAGTGTGGCCACTGTTGTAGGTGAGAAGTTGGCAAGGTAGGATACATAAGGTTATTTAATTTATTTCTGTAAGCAATAAAGCCAGAAGTATATTTTATAATGTCAACTACATATTCTTCTAATATTGGTAATTTTTTTTATAATAATCATGATCAAATTAATTAAATAAAAGGGCTTTTGCATTCTTGAACTTCCAGTATTTGTACTAAATGGCTCTATTGTTTTTCTTAATTTTTGTCAATAGTCTAAGTATTTTTTTGTCACCTAAAGTATTCCTTACCAACTTCAGCATATTAGCTGTATCTTAAAATATATAAATTGGTTCATGGTTTATAGTTAACCATGATTTAAAATCTGGTGAATAATAATTAAAATTGGCTTCCAATGATGTACATATGGTTAAGTTACATAGAGCACCATCAAGTGTTATGAAATGATATTTTGCTTCAGTGTCAGCAAATAACTCTAAACAATGTTTTAATAAATTAGCCCTTTCACTATCAGAAAAACTATGAACCAAAAATTACTCTACCACGACTTTCCAATGATCATTTAAGCATACCTACTCCTAAAAAGACTAGAGCATTCATAGCTTGAAATTCAATATCATCATAGACCTAGCTTGAATATTATCTTAATCATTTTTTTAGTACTTATAGTTTTATTACCTACATTTGAAGACGAGTGTCACAGGTTCACCATCAATGGGAAATGTAATTTAAACATCATTGAGAAAGCCTAGTATAGGTATATAGGTATTAATAATATTTATAATTCATTCTCCGAGTGTTACTGCTGGATAACTTCTCTCATCATTCTTTCGTGTCATAATATATCTGAACACTCATATGCCTGTTATAAATATCATTACAGATTGTATACATACTAATAAATGTTAAACAAATTTTTATTTAAATGTCCATGTTTAATTTTTGAATTTAAAACAATATTATTTTAACATCTCACAATAAAATTGTTTAAATGTTATTTCTTATACCTACTAATTTAACACCTCCATGTTTTCAAACACAGTTGCAAAAAAATGTAAAATTAGGAATACCTACGTATTTTCAATTTTGGTTTTATGTGTTATAATGTAATTATTTTTTTGGTCATTTCTTCATTAATTTCATAAAATATGGATACATATTTATAATGTTAATTTAATATTTGAGTAATTATAAATGAATATCTCTTTATAACTTTTAACAATAATCAAGAAACTTACACCTAACTAATCGTAAATGAAAAATAAATCAACAGTGAGTGTTTTACTGTGCTAATGGTTTATTATACCATATAGATAATTATGATAATTGTACCTGTAAAAATGTATTCATTATTATTACATGTATTAATCGTAATAATAATCATAAGAAACACATATCCAACCGAACGTAAAGGAGAAATTTAAATATTAAGTTGTAAAAATTATATTGTGAATTTTTGACCATGGTTAGAAAAATATATTTTATATACATACCCACCGAACCTATTGCGATTTTATTTATTCGTATAGATATGCAATAATAATGATAATCAAATTTGGCTTTTTTTTTTATATCAAAAACATACAAATTAAATTAAAATATAATATTTGTAGTCCTTATCCTCGTGAGTAATATTTACAAAAAAAAAAAAACAGAATTTAATCATATTTATTATTCCAAGACATCAAAATGGGTAGGTTTATCTTCGTGTGATACCTGAATAATCTGTACTGTGAATTGTATAAAATGCAGGTTTTCTGACAAAATATGTTTTTTTACTCTTATCGTTGCACATATGTAAACTGTATTATACTATTTTATTTTTTAAAAAAGTTTAAGACAATTGCAGTTTTAAAACATTCTACACAATGTCATTGTCAATAAATAATACAGAAATTATGGCTTTAAAACAATGATTATTACAACATTAGTCATTGTTATAAATTTTATAATCATACATTTATTATAAAATAACAGAACAGAAACACAATAGAAAAACTAAAAAAATAAAAGTTCAAAAAGATTTTCTTTTTCTGACTTTTTCAATATTTTTTTTCTGTTATTATTGTTGAATTGTTAGTAATCTGCAACATAATTTCACAATATTATGAATATAATTTATTATAATGTATTGATAAATCGAACACATTTATGAAACCATTGATATGTCAGATCATTTTCTAAATAAATATAAATGTACAAATTAATCAATACAGAGTTTCAAACACAAAGAAATACACTTAGAAATTGTATTTCATTCAAAAATTTAATTGATAAAAGTGTGGGTCTATTAGATTACAAAATAAAGAGTATTTAATGATGGATATAATTTTGTCTAAGTTCTCAAAACCATTCTAATAGAAATCTATGGAAGATACCAAATGTTACATTGTATCAAAGAAAACGTTATGAATGTTTTTTTAAGTGAATTTGAATGTGCTAAAAGTTGTAAATATATAACTTTGTTTTAAGCAAAACAATTTCAGAATGAACTGCTTTTCTACAATTTGATAAAACACAATTTTGTTATAGTTAAGAAAAAGAATAAAAAAATACTAACTAACTAAAGTTAATTTGTTTTCTAAAACTAATATCAGCATTGAAATAAATAAATTATGATTGCCATTATTTTGATCATGAATGATAAAATAACTATAAAATTGTATGGTCAAGTGAGGTGTCATGAATTTGAAATTTTGATCACAATATTATACGCTTTTTGCTTGAACATGTAATTTAAGATGTACAATATATCTTTAAAACTAATTAAATAGGTATCAAATGTATTTTGTTTGAATTTGGGCTGTCACTGTCTGGCTCTAATTTCAATTGAACAAATTTAATAACAGATAGAAATAATAAAAACACATATTTGAAGTACGTACCTAATTTAAAAACATTTTAATTCAACAATATACCATGACCAAGTATAAGGAGGAAATTTACAATAAACATGCAAAAATTATATGAGTGCTATTTATTGTTATCATAAGTATAGGAGTATAGCACACACAATAATAAATATAATTTAAGATATCTATATAATTATTATATTTTATAACTTCCTAAATTATTCATATTAATAAAATCACAAACTAAGATGTGTAAATATATTTTAGTTCATAATTATTGAAACATTTGTAAAAGCACTCATTAAGATAGCTAGTGTAAAAATAAAACTAAATGAAAAATGGTAAATCCATGATTAAAAAAAAAAAAAATTTAATAAAATAAAATTTAAAAACAATAATTATAGTTGTATTTTATATTTTAAAAAGTTTTCCTTTAAAAATTTAAAATGTAGGTATAAGAAAAGTAAAGTGGTAAAGTAGGTAAAGTGAAAAAAGTAATCAATATTGACATTTTACGAAAAAAAAAAAAATGACTTGTAGTTCTGAAATGAGGTAGGTATATATTTTTTATAGAATAATTTAAATTATATTAAACAACCAGGGTCGTTTAAAGATATTTTGGGGCCCAGGGCAGTAACATGTAAGGAACACCTTTTATATCTAAATTTTTTCAAAATTTTAAATCTAGGTACATCCTTTTCACAAAAATGTGCATTTATAGGTAGAGGTAGTCTATAGACCACAGATTTTGGACTTACTTAAGATGGCTTTCCCTATTAATAAGTTGTACACAATATATTGCATGAACCTTATTCATAACATATAGATAAATATATTTAGCATACAGAATCGTTAAGAGTATAAATATTTTAAAAAAAAGTAAAATTTATTAATAAATAAGTAATCTTTGTCGTTCATAATAATCAATTCATTAACATTATGACAGTATATTGTTAGTTTTATTTATCGCTAATACAGTTATTAGGTCGTTTTAATTTAAATTTATATTTCGTAAAAGGTTGATTTTGATAAAATTTAAATAAAATTAAATAATTCTACATTAAATTTTCATTAGAATAAACCCTATAAAATGGCTATTTTAAAATTTGTATTTATGTATACAGTTTATTATTTCCAATTATAATGTACATTGCATACTAAAATATTATACCGCTCACGCTGTTAACAGTTAAATTTATTATGTAAAATGAAATAAAATTAGTGGATCTTTAAAACTTTACTTTATCAAATTCTTATTCTTCTCTTGACTTTCCACAGTAACTATGGTCACCACGATAAATATGGCCAATGAAGACACCAAGGCTAATGGGAGCTGCGTTTTTTATTTACATTCTGCCACGAGGTGGCCAGGTTTTCGGTAATTGTAAGTTGTTAAAAACTAAAAAATTTAACATTTATTAATATTGCTATTATTTTTGCATGTTAAATTTACTACTTAAGACGTTTATTTTTTCCTCCCCTCCACTGCAGTCATTGTTTATCGTAAATATTTATTTACCACCGCCCAAATTATTAAACACGTAGTTCGTTCTTTTTCACTGTAAAAAATAACGCCATCACGATCAAACAATAAAATGTATAATGTCATAACAACTTACCAATTTTGAATATTTATTTTATTTTTTACCTACAGTTGATGCCGCAGAGTTTGCAGGTAAAGAATGTGGTTCACAAAAAAATACACGTGGTTGCAGCAACGTTCACACCTACAAGGCAGTTTTAGTAAGACTATACGAGTACGGCACGTCGCAGTCAGTGTTGCCATAATATGCATGGCAAATAAAGCAAAGCCTACACATCATTGAGGCATATAGATAATGCCCAAAAATTATGATGGATAACCACGGTTCGAACTGTAACCGTATAAGACACCCACCGTTCATGAAAACGCCATAAGGCATTATCATTTCTCTGATAAAATGTTATCAGTTATCAAGGCGAATTCTATTATTTTATATTTATTAGTTATTACATTCTTAATAAAATATTAAGACAGATTTCTAAAATAGGTACACATGTGTGTAATAGTGTATTGCAGATATCTTTGAATATGGATTATATTACTATCGTCTCAGTTCGTGGTTATCACCAAACAATAATATTATCTATCTAGATAATTTATACAACAATATTGAATATATCGTTAATATAGTGGAAAAACCATGTAAATATCAATATTGCACTAGAAACTATAATGAACCGCTGAACAATACGCAGACTGTCCCACGAATATACACCCCTTGAATGTCTCGAGATAATAAAGGTAATCAAATTCTGTTTTTTTTTTTTTTCATATAACTTACGGGGATGAGGACTACAAATATATTTCATATTTGAATTTTATTTTTTTATTTTTAGTAAAACAATTAAAAAAATAACTTTATTTTATTATTTTCAGAAAATTTCAACGTCATGTTATCGCGTAACGCGGTCAGGTTATTCCCTAGATAACATCGGTTTTCACACGGATTAGTAGACGGCCTGTGTTTTACGTAAATAACATTATCTATATTAATAAGCCATAAACATTTTTATCAGAATTATTTATAGATTTATCGTTTGTTTTTTGTAATTTATCATAAAAATAACGGTTCGTGTACACGACTGCAAATGGCTAGGAATTATATTATAAAAAAATCAAAAAGCTAGATCCCAATTTCTATGGCAATTCCGGGCTTCAAAACGGCTATATATTGCCATGCAATAGCCAATATGGCTTCAAAGCGTTTGCACGACATTGCAGCACGTCACGAGGTTTGAATCCGACGCAAATACACGTCTTTCCCTTCCACAGACCGTTCTACAAAAAGAAAATGAAAGGGTCTATCCACGATATAATTAACATGGTATGACGGCAATTTCGACGGAAATTCGATCCTACAGAGTGTTAATGGAATAAACAATAATTTATCAACTATTCGATGAAATATGACGTCACTTGGTATAAATTATAATTAAAATCGAAAAAAAGCGACAATATTATAATTTATTAAAATAAGATAATTTTCGTATATACATAAGCTTACTGTATACACACATAGAGTGATTGTTTTCGTCACACAACACTTAATATTTCACAAAGTACATTTCCATAGAGTAGGTAATAACTATAACTACTATACTAAGTAGGCACAATTCATAAGGTGATTTAAACTTTTTCAAAATTAGATTTTTATGTAACTGGGTATTCCGAAAAATATTCTGCAATACTTTGTGAAATAATAAGTGTTGTGCGATATAAGAATCACTCTGTATAATATCATTCATTAGTATTGTGTTGCATTGTATGTTTTTAAAAATACACATTTTATTTTTGATTTCTGATTAAATATATCTGATTATTACCATTTGCAAGTTGTTTCATTTTATTTATTGTACCTATAAATCCATTGACTCCTGCTATGCCTAAATGTGCAGTAGTAACTTGTAAGGGATTTAAGTCTCCTGAAAAAAAGGTTTGTGTTACACAGATTTCCTAAAGAGGTAAATGTACAGAAGAAGTGGGTTTAATCATGTGTACGAGTTGCCAGTATAATTTGTTTATACTGGTGAGTAAATAATATATAATATACAATTATTTTATTATACTTGTATTTGTATTGTATTTGTGTAATTGACTGTTCAAGAAAAATATGTTTTCCGCGTTTTCACAGTGGCGAATATTATAAGCCATTAATTGAAAAAAAAATGGTAGAATATTCACCGAAAGGTTCACAATAACTTAAAGTTGACGTCGCACTATCTGTAATAAGGTATTTTTCATTTTTATTATAATATAAATGTGTGTGTTTTGTTTATATTGTTTAACATTCATTTACTTCCATGTAGCCAATATGATGTTTGGAAAGTCCTCGAACTTTTAGCCGGACAAAATCATAAGTGTCACCACGATTTACCGTGGAACCATCTTCTAACATGTTTTGAATTACGCAATTAATTAATATTTATTAAATCAGCGATAACAACGTATTGTGATAATAGGCAACGGACCGAGTGACCGTGCGCGCAACTCATACCGCGTTAATTATACCATGGTTATGTTAATGGCGACCAACAGCTGAAACTTTTAAACGCAACAAGTTTATTCCAATAACACCGTGTCGTTTCGATCGCAATTTACTCTAACGGGCCAGGAACCGTTGCGTCGTGCAATTTATTTTTTCGTACGCCGTTTATTGTATTCGATTCTTGTGCGGACCGAGAAATAAGTCGCGTTGTAATAATGTTGCGATTGCGAACCGACGCCGCAGGTGCCGCTGAAAACCTCGTACAAGGCGATTATAACTCGCAACCGCTTCTTTCTTGCATTTCAACGCACCCGTCGACTCGGTGTGTTTGTGGAAAATGTTTTGTATTTAAACTTCAACTACGAGTTCGATCAGAAGTAAGTACTTCGGTTTATTAATAATTATTAAGCTTTTAGTTTAGTTTCAATAAAAATAATTTCGTGTTGCATAATAACATTTATATAGAGAAGAAACATAGGTGCATGCGATTTTCGCATGTTTTTATTGGTTGGTTAAAAAAAAAAAAAAAATAGCTGGTGTATACGGTAGGTACTTACAGCCTATACATTTTGTATGTAACGTTTTATCTTGTATATTTTTGTGTTTTTGGACCTACAGGTTTTAAGGCATGTACGTTATGACTGCATAAATGATGCAGTTAAGCTCCCGAGCGATTTCTGGAATTTTTTTTCTAAAATGTGTTTTCGCATGCTTAATTTGATGGTACTTTCAAAAAAAAAGTCGCTCAAACTCCCATTCTCAAGTTATGGTCAAAATGCTCGAATTTTTTAAAAATATCGAGTTTAAAACATCTACAATTTATACTTTTGGAATTTTTTTTCTCAGAAATGGTAGTAACTATATGCTTGACATTTTGGTGAAATCAGAGTTCACCTATCGTACTTACATTTTTTGTTATTGTTAATAAACCAGGTAAAAGCTAATTATAATTTTATTTCAATCATTTGCTTATTAAAGTAATTTAAAATTGATTTTTTGGACTTTTTTAGTTTTTCATTCGTTGCAGGGTTAGAATGTATAATACAGTAAAGTTTAATAGCTCATATAATACAGTAAAGTATATAACACTTATTATACTTATGTTTAAAAAGTACAGCATAAAACTATTAGTTGTGTATGTTTTATACTGTATACTATTTGTTTATTTTTTTTTTGGCTGCAATTGAACAGAAATTTTCAGTTAATATAATTGTCAATTGAATTTAATCATCATTTTATATAGGTATCTCATATTAATTACCTAAGATGTATGTGATAATTTGTTATATTATTTACTAGTTAATCTTTATTCTTTGTTAATAACTACACAAATATTTATAATAACAAAATAGAAATTTGTTTTGTTTTTATTTTATTCTAAATTTAAGAAAATTCACCAAATTTATGTTTTTTGTTAATTTGATATTAATTTATAAGTTTGAATACTTATTACAATTTAAAATGTTCAGCATTATCACTATTATAATAAATTTCGAAAAAAAAAAAAAATGTCATATATAAAGTTTTATACGTTTTATACATGGAGATATTATACGTGTAACTTATAAAACGTTTTATATGCATACATTACCAATCCTAATTCGGTGTGTAATAACAAAGAATTTTTTTATGAAACAATAACTATATGTTTTATCAATATTTATGAGCTATTTAAGTGAAAACGCCAAAGGGTTGTTTTTTCGGCAGTAATTGAAAAATTGCAGTTTTTGACACTAATTGACAATCAACATATTAAAATGTGTCCATGGACATCCTCTCAAGTTATATTTGAAAGTTAAATACATTGACGGATATTTATGGAGATGTCGAGATTATTCCAAGAATACACATTGAAAAAATGTAAATTTAAATACTTCATTATATATTTTGTTAATTAAAAAAAATAGTAATAAATTACATTTTTCCAAAAGTAAAATGTGATATTTATGTATCCATAAGAAAAGATACATTTTTCCAAACCAAAAAATATTAGTTCTGATTTCACTAAAAACTTCTTTATTTTATTACACACTGATTGAAAAAAAAAAGTACAAAAAATCAATTTTGAGTTACTTAAATATGAAAATGATTGAAATAACATTATAATTAGGTTTTAGGTGGTTTAATGAATAATAACATACAAAGTATATTATTGTTGTAAGTGGACAAAGTATGTCGTACAAAGTAAATGCGATAAGTGAATTCTGATTCCACCAAAATGTTAAGCATATAATTCAGCAGCGGTTCCAGACATTTTTTAAAAGACCCCCCTGGCACATTATTTATATTTTCAGTAAATTAATATAAAATATATAAATAAAAACTGTAGTCCATTGATAGGAGGAGGGCACATGCCCCTGTGCCCTCCTCCTGGATCCGATATTGATAATTATTAACATTTATAAAAAACAAATTCCAAAAATAAAAATATTTGGTATTTTAAATTCAAAAAAACGTTTTTTAGAAAAATCAAGCATTTTTGAATTTTTTTGACTACAACATTCATATGAAATTTAAGGGACTTTTTTTTGAAAGAACCATCAAATTAAGTATGCAAAAGCCCACATTTTAGTAAAATAAGAATTAGAAAAAATCGCTCGGAAGCTAAACTGCCTTCATTTCATTATGACACATCCAAAGAGGTGGCTAAAGTCAATTAGCTCCTGTACTTGCTTCCGGCCATAAAAGTTTAAAAATGCCTATATATTTCAATTAAATTGCATGTGTTCTCTAATTTATTAGCTATAATAGGTATATGAAAATAATACTGACAATAATTTGACATCTTGTAATTCATACATACATTTTTTTATTTTATATATATAGACCCTATTTTAAGCACATATTTTGGTATTTATAGTGCAGTTTTGCATTCATAATTTAAAATTTTTATAATTGTAATATTTTTTGTTGAATAGGTGTCATGGGTGTCTACAGTGAGAGTTTCAGAGAATATAAAGTTTTCCAGTCACCCATGGCAGGATTTTATAATTGCCAAAAGTTAGGCCACTTAGATAAAAATTACCCAATGCGTTGTTTCACCGGCCATGTGGAGTGGAGGCCAAGTGGTGGGCAGCAAGGTGGCAGGCAGCGTAATGGTGGGTACATAGTAGCAGGTGATAAAAGAGTAATCGGGCACGACAATTTATTGGCTTTCATCACTCCAAACGAAATTCGACCAAACATCTGAAATCCACAAGTGTCCGCAGATATCAGTCAGTACTGATGAATTAGGTACAGTCAGATGATCCTAATAGATGCTTTCAATAGATTGATTCTAAGATACTCCTAATGTAGAGTACTATTTATTAAAGTGCCTACTTGTGGCAATTTACTAAGGGACACAATTTAGACAATTTATATTTTTGTCAACACTGTATGGTATGTTTGTGTTAGTTGTAAATAGTTCTTGCAAAGTTATTTTAATTTAAATCTGTTATAGCAGCTTTTCTGAGAAATTTTCTCTAGCTGGTGTATTAGAAAGGTAGAGGTCATTTAATGATTTTCCAAGAAGTTTTCAAAATAATTGGGAAACCGAAAAGAAAATTATAGATAAAATGGCAAATATTTACTGTGCACCACGACATTATCCATTTTATTGTTTTTAATCTTTGCGAACTATGTTTTTTACCAGAAATATTGTTTTAATCAAAAAATGCCAAAATAACTTTTTTTTTTTTTAATTTTGGATTTTGATGCTCACCCTCACCAAGAAGGTTGTTTTTGGATTTTTCTTGTTTTTTTAATATTGAAAAAAAATAATAAAAATAACATGACATTATTTTTATGAAAAATAATGCTTTTATTATTTTCAATTTTATTTTTGTTGTAATTCAGTAAAAATATTAATAGAAACTTGATATTTCGACAGAAAACTTATGGCTGCCTTTTTTAAATGTGATAACATTTTAATTTTGCTGGTTTTTTACATAATTCTTATTTAGTAAATACTTTATGAATAAAATTGTTAGACTAAACAGAAATGCTTGACAATTTGACAGGTTCATTATTTTATAAGTTGTACATAGTGTTAAAAAAAAAAGATTTATTGTAAAAGTGTAATGTAAAGTATTTTTTTTTTTTTTTATAAGAGTTAAAATTAAATTTTGATGAAAATTGTAAATATGTATAGTCTTTCAAAATACAAGTAATTGAATTTCGCTTTAATTTGTTTTTTAATAGTAGTTATTTAGTAGTTTATCGTTGCTTTTACAGCAATAAATAACTATATTATGGATCCTATCTTGCCGACTTCCCACCTATAACGTTGGTGCATTCGTCCTAAGTATCTGATTTTGTTTGGCTTCATATTTATTTTTGTAGTCAATAAGTCCTTTTTTAAATCAATTACAAAGGAAAAGTGAAAAAAAATGAACACAAATTATGTATCAGATGAGTATTACCTATATAGACATTAAGTTTATGAATAATTGACAAACATCAAACATGCAATTTAATAAAAAAAAATGTTTTCACCTTCCACCATCTTCATTACCTTCCATCGCCTGGGCAATCAACAGTTTAATAATTTAATAATAATTGCGAAATGATCACTACCAGTTATACTGTGATAAAAATTATTTCATTATTTTAAGAATAACAAAATGTTTAAATAATAAAAATATTCTGTGTAATAATAATATTCTTATCTGCACATGGCGGCAGAGTTGCCATTTTTTCAAACAATTATTCTCGTATTTCCATTAATATTCTATTAATAAAATACTATAATATAGTACTATTTTTACAAGAAAAAAAAAATTAGCATAATCTTAAATTGGTGTGGGCATACCAGCGTATTAAAAATGTGTGGTATCATTTTGGGACAAATAGTAGAACAAATAAAAAAAAAAGAAGAGCTGATACTCAGGACGGGTGTGGCCACTGTTGAAGGTAGATAGGGGGAAAGGTGGGATACATGAAGTTATTTAATTTATATTTGTTACCTGCTATAAACGATTCGGAGTGAAGTTTGGTTTTACGTTTTAAAAGGCTATATTATTTACGATTTTCTTTCTGGCTTTGGCCACTGCAAAATTACAGAGCTGAATACATTTTTGGGTATCATTTTCTCTGCTGAACTTTTATAATAGACCTCCTATAACTGAAAGTATTTAAATATATTAATGTTATTCATAAAGCTAGAATTTTTATTTACCAGAATTCATCTGGTTCAATTTTATTTTCAATTTTATCTAGTAGTAAAGTTAATGAAACTGGCAATTTACATCATTCATCATTGATGATTTTTATATGTGGATCATTGATATTAATAATACAATGAACCCATTTAAGAATATTGATAAGAGCAAGTTTAGTTTCTCTAAAGTCTAATAAGTAATAACAAAGTTTTTTTTTTTTAAACATAATAATTCTGTTATGATAGGATCAGACATACTATATCTTTTTTTTATCTCTATAGAAGATGTTTGTAAAAATTGACAATACCTAGAAAAAAATATGCTGCATTAAATATTTTTCAAATTATAAAAGAAAACAGTATTTCTAAAGTATAATACTGCTCTATAATACTATGAATTACATGGTTACATTAAACTATTAAATAATTTTTCAGCAGTAGCATTACCTGGGTCTATTGAACCATATACCTTCTATAGGTCCCAAAATGTACTTTTTATTTTTCCGGATTTATTATCATAGAATATAGATATATAGATAGAAAATACTAGAGTAATAAAGTAATATGTATTCAATGACAGTGTTGTAAAATAAGTATTTGAATAATTTTTATTTGTATTGTAGTATTCAATTACTTTTTAAAATAAATTTTACCTGTGAAAGACACATGATGATTTGACAGTACTGATATTAGTGTATTCATTTGTTCATTTGTTGAACTGTACCATTTTTAGGTTTGAAACTAGTTCTTCTTTTTGACATTAACCAATTACTTTATTTGTAATATAAGTTGTTTTGTTTCTTTTAAATGATATATTTTTAACTATTTCAGAATCTTTAAAACAACTTTTAAGGACATTTATAAGGTGGTCAGTAGTATGAAAAGCAATATTGTGGCCAGTTAAAAATGCAGTTAGTTTTATTTCTGCAATTTTGATATCAGTATCTAATCTTGTTGGTGTTTTGTTTGTAGTAAAATTTGTTATCAATTTTTATTTTATTTCCTTTTCAAGCTATAATTTTTTAATGATTATTACTTTTACCATATGTTTTAATGTTTGACAACTCAGCGTTCATAGTGCAATTGCACAACTTACACTTAGCCGAAAAATTATTATTATTAACAGGAACCAACCATTTTGTCGACTCGTTAACTTTGAGCTATTCTGACCAAAATTTCTATGCCCTGTGTTTTGTTAGTTTTTAACGGTTTTTATCTGCTAAGTAAATTCAGCACTTATAAGTTATAAAAACAATAGAAAAATTAGAAAATGACAACAGACAAATAACAACAAAATTATTTAAAAGAGAATTGCTTGCAGTTGTTATAATCACTGAATAGTGAATATTGAATAGGTTGAAATTATTAAATGAGATAATTATTAACCATGAATTAACAAATTTTCGTAGTAGCATATCTAATTCTTCATAGATAATACAATCTTCATTATGATTAAATTTCATACAAATTATATATTTACAATAGGTATACAATTGTTTTGTACATCTGAAATATGTCTGTATTATAGAAGATATGAAAAAATGTAAAAAATGTTTGTAAACTTCTCAAACTTAAGTAATATATATATATATATGTATATGTATATGTATATATAGATACATTTAGATCTTCATGAATTTCTACTATAGCGGTTGTACTACACAACAAATTAAAATTGATTTTATTTTAAATTCAACTGCCTAATAAGGGTTCACACAGTTTTAGAATCGACCGCATCATTGATCAAAACATATTGTTTTGAATTAATTCGTTCATACATATCTGGCAGTTAAGCGCAGTTTGTTTTTTAAAAGCTCAGATACAAATAAAAAAATAAACAAGTCCAATATTGTGGCCTAAAGTTTTTGGTCAGTAACTTTTATTTCATTTTGTAACTTTGAATCATTACAATATTCCAATATTATAAAATGCATAAATGTCTTACATAATAATAAAGTTGAAAATATATTTATAATTCAGTTTTCATTACATACAATCATTTTGACGGAAAATTATGATACTGTTATGTTATGTAAATAAGTAGGTATATATAATATCATATACTTATATTGCCTATGTTTATTAATATATATTAATTATATTAATAATATTCATTATTTTCCTGGTTATTTATATTGAATTCATTTTTGGTTCATTAAAATTATCTACCTATAGTTATTATATAGGTATATACTATATAAGTGTTATTATAATACTATGAAATATTAGTTTTCTATTGGCTAGTAACTCATTAAAAGATTTAATCGACATAAGATACCTAATAAATGAAAAACTTTTCAGCATACAGGAACTTAGTTTTATATCATTATAAAATTTAAAAGAAAACGTCCACTTGTTTCACTATCATTATTTATTGGGTGAATCCAGTGTTTTCTATGTGGTCTTTGCACAGGTTCTTCACATTAAGGGCTTCTGCTACATACAAAAATTTAACTAGACGATTGTGATTTAAATTCAATTCGTACGGACAATAGTGGATTTTTAACATTTTTCTGGGAGGGGTCCTGAAAAAAACATATGTACTTAAAAGGTATCTCTATTAATAGATGCCTATTTTTGGACGACATTTATTGAAATCATATCAGTATCCCCGTAGATCCGGCATTGTGTACGGATAGCTAATATTTTATAAACATTCTATTGTGTTAAAGACACTCAGATTACTAAGTTTTAAAATAAAGTAATTTTTCATTCACCCAATATTTTTGGTTTAATTACGAATCGTTTGGCTGCGTATTTGTGTATGGTAATCCGGCGGTTGAATTTTTTGTGGTATAACTGCTGTGGCCAACTGCTATGTGTGGCCCGACCTTAATAATCTTAATACTTCGGTGTTTATACAATATGCACTCAACTATATAATGATTATAGGTACAATCATTTTTTGGCCAATCTGCAAGTATATGTGTACTTATCCAATGTTAATCTTCTTTGCCTCTTTGATTTTTACCTGTTATAAGTATTGTTGGCTTCGGATTTATAGACATTTTCTTATTTCAAGGACCATTGCATATTGCTGTTATCACGAAGCTTCCGTGTCTAATAAGACATAATAATATCGTCGGCAATAATATCCGCCCGGTGAGTATCTTCCTAATGGTGACTCTGTTTTTTTTTTTTTTTTTCTATAAAGGATCGAATATATTTTGACCCGTTATATACGTATTACAGCTTCTACGGGTCTTGATATTTTGTCTTCTCATGTCCATAAAATTTAATATTAACATATTAAGATTTGAATATTATTAAATAAGAGATACTCAAATGAGATTTTTCGCAATAAAAAAAGTATATAAGTAGGTTTTTAAAATATAGAATATAATAATTTTTAAGTTAATTATTAATATCTAACATTTCATAACCGTGCCCCTGACACTTTCTGGTGAGTATGTACTTACTCATACTCAAAGAAACATATTATTTTGCCGTTCGAACTTAATCAAGGCGCGGACCTTTTATTTGTCACGAAAATAATTCTATTTCGATCTTTCGGTAGAAAATTGGTAGAAACTTAAGCTTTCAGATTAAAGGCTTACATAAATTTTCACACGTCGTTTCTATTGTTTCGTATCATCGGATAATATCTAATAGATAATTTTTAATCAAATTTCCGCGATATTGTTGTACCTACTTTATTTATGTATAATTATAACAAAACTAACGTAATTAGTACCTATATCGGTAGGTCGGTATATTATATAACGAATTTGTATTTATTTTTTTATCTGAAAATTTCGAATTTTAGTCATTTGTCATGTACGCTCTTCGAGTTGATTAATTATACCTACAACACAAAAGTTTGAAATTGTACCATTAATGTGAGCATAATCGAGTCAAGAGTATACGGGTAAATTAGGTAGTTCAACGATGTGTATAAAGCGGGCACGAAAATGGTCGTTTGCAGGCTAAGTTGATATTATTCATGAATTTAATTAAGCAACATAATAATATAATACTTATGTTGGTTTCTATAATTTTCAAAATATTCTGGCGATTTTTAGATATTTATACTTTTAAATTTTTTAGATTTTTAGTGGATCAAAGAATTGGTTTTACAATGATGTTTATTTTTTTTGTTTTCATGTGAACACTTTCTATCAAAAAACATTCCGATTATCAAGTATAGCACCTTTTCTGCAAGGAAATGTTCTTTAGGTGGTACTTGAAAAAGGTCTTTTTTTAAATGCTCATTAATATTTGAGATAATAACCTTAAAACACGGTCTTTAGACTTAAAAAAAATTGAAAGATTAAAAATAAGGTTGTCATTGGCAATCTTTTTTATTTATTTTTTTTTATCATTAAGCTTTTATTATTTTGAACTTTTTTGAACAATCATTGTTGTCATAAAAACGTACATTGTTTTAATAACTTTACCATAAAATGATATAATACTATATACATTTTGTGTTGTTAACAAAGGAATACTATCAACTGAACTCCACTTAGATTCATTTTTTCGTTAGCAATGGTTTATCGTTGCTTACAGATATACATTAACTTCCCGTCTATATCCTACCTTCCCAACTTTCCACCTACAACAGTGGCTGCACTCACGTACAAAGTATGTCCGTTCTTTTTTCATATTTGTTTTATGTAGGTAAAACTGTTTTGGCCGATCAGAAATGGATGACAAATATTTCATGAGGTTCATAAGTTGTACCAAGTGATAGAAAAAAAAAGTTTTTACAGGAATTTTTAAACGAAAATCATAAAAATACTGCCATTTTAACAAAAGTTTTTCCGAACTTAGCTCATAATCGTGTATTCGTATTTCATTGTCAATGAATTATCTTTTTAGATTTGAAACATTGCGAGAGATTTATTGGTTTTACTATGATGTGTGCAGGGGCAGATTAGCCCACCGGGAATTTGGGAGAATTATTGTTTTATTTAATAAACAAATAATTGCGATTTTTTGAATGTTTTTCGATAAAAAAAAAAAAAAAAGAAATAGAGAAATAAACAATAGAGACGGTTATCTAGATTAAATTTCACAGATTAATTAAAATGTTTTTATTTAATGTTCATGGTTTCATTTGATCTGTACAATTTTCAAAACATTTGAGCCATTTTTAAGCTTTTTATACAAATTTTAATATTTTTGTTGAAATTCATTTAAAATATTCGTATCGCCTCCATGGACTTAAAATTGGATAGTAAAATTTATATTTGTATTTTCTAGACGTGATAAAATGTATAATGTAAGTCATATTTGAGCTATTTATAGACATTTTAATTTTGCGAGTTTTGTATGTAATATTTATTCGGTAAGTACTCTGTGGTAAAATTGTAAGACTTGAACAGAAATGCTTCATAATTTAATACGAGGTTTATTAAGAGTCATACTTTGTAGTCAGAAAAAAAAAATTGATTTTATTAAAGTAATTTTTTTTTATAAGAGAATTTTAATATTAAATTTTGACGAAAATCGTTTGAGTAAAAAATTATGTGGAACAAATCTAATTTTTCAATTTTTTTTTGAACATATGTGTATGGCCGATTTAAGAATAATGGTGGAGTCGGTTTGACTTAATTTCGAAATTGTAGCTTTTTGAAGTTTTGATATCATGCGGATATTATAGGTTTGTTCCAACATACGTTCAAACTATCACAGAACTGGTGGGCGCGTGCGCAGTGGAGTTGCCGTTCCAACACACTAAAAACGCAAACACAAACCGCTAGACGGTTGTTCTAACACTACATTAGTCCAGTTTTAGGATTGGTTTCTGACAGTCAAAACGATCCGCTGATTTGGATAGGGACTAGTAGTCAGAGAGAGATCCTGTTATCATTTATTGTTCTTTGTTTATGCTATCAATTATTTACGTTTGAATTTGTAACCGTTTCAATTAAATTTTTAAATTTTAAAATGCACGTATAAAAAAACTTTTTGTTGTAAGACACACGATTAATTCTTTGTTAAGTTTTATATTTTATCTATATTCTACAATTATGGCCAATCTGAGAGTTGTTAGAAACGCGTTTCAACAATTTCCCACATAACTCTGAATCTATGATCAGTTCCCGTTAGCGCATGCACAGTAAATCAATTACAGATCAGGCCACAACTAGTCCCGAATTCCGTATTGGAACAAACCTTATACATCATGTTAAATAACTTTATATTGTTCTTCTTAAAATATATTTGTCGTGATTAAATGGTTATTTATGCTTTTTATCATTTTAGGGGTTCCGAGTTCAGGCCAATGTGTCTAAACAAAATTGATTGCATTTTTTTTCCCCAAACAAAGAAAAAAACAAATGCATGTTGGTTGTACCTAGAGACCAAAGCTATCGTTCCCTCAGACTATTTTAATCGCAAAATACCCTTCGATTTGTTGTGCAAACTTTCTAACAGAAATCTTGCTCCGATGCATCAAGTGTAGCTTATTTTCTGAAAGGAAATATTATTTTCATGGTTATTTACGGAAGTCGTTTTTTGATTTTTTTAGGTGATTTTCATAATATCTGGGAAAAACCGGGATAAAATGTCAGAAAAACAGAAAATGTACGAAGGGTATTAGTTGAAAAATATTTCGGCCTTCTTTTTTCCTGTGAACATTTTTTCTACCAGCAATTTTGTTTTAATTTACAATGATAGCACTTTTCCTGAAAGAAATCTGCTTATGAAAGTACTTTACTCATTTTTGATTTTCTTAAGAGTTTTCCTAGCAAATGTGAAAAACCGGGAAAATCCGTATAATATTAAACAAATATTATTAAAGAAAATTTATAATGCCTATTTAATTATTATATTATATCATATTATATTAAATATGACATATATATTGTTGACAAAGTATCACTATCAACTGAACTGCGCTTAGAATCGTGTTTTCGTTAACAATGGTTTATTGTTGCTTTCAGATATACATTTAATTACCTATAACAGTGGCTGCACCCGTCTCCATTATCCTAGGACGCCTTTTTATATTTAAATTATTATTTTTTAATCATTTTCTTTTACAATTAGATGTACCTAATTAAAAAATTAAAAAACATCCTACATTTTTACATTAATAAAAATTATTTAAATAAGTAGTTAATATATATTATAATATATATACATTGTCAGATTATTAATTAATTTAATTATGATATATTATAATATATTACATTTTACTCTAAAACTCAGTTAGAACTAGAGTATTTATTGCGATAAACTAGTTCTATCAAATTATTATGATGTTTATACACGGACGCGTTTTAATAATTATTCAGTAGGTATATAGTAGTTACTAGCTTTTATTAATGTTTTTTATAGTAAAAATCCATATAAATTTCTACTTGGTATTATTACTTCGTACTATTGCATTAAAAACGAATAAATTATATTGATTGTAAGCTAATATTATTTTTACTCGATAAAAGTGATTGTTAAAATACTTAATATATTATAATTTAAATTATTTATTTTGACGTATACTTTCAGTATTGTGTTTCAAGGGGTAAAATCAATTGAAATTAAGTACATTTTCAATTGATTTTTATTATTTTTATACTGGAAAATTTTTTAGATTGACTTAAGAATAAGTAAAAAAAAAATTACATGGTATACATTTATTTTTATAAATTGGGAACGGGGTCTATGTTCTAAGAAGTAGGGGCTTGTGTTTTTTATTAGCCTAGGGTAACCTTTTGCGTCAATCCGTTCCAGAATATAGTCGGCAAAGTTACCATGTTTTCTATTATTTGATATAGATAAATACGTATCATTGGTTGTTTTATACAGGAGGCGGAAGGGTGATTGGTAAATTCTTCCCCTTTAAATAGTTAATGTGTTTAATTGTTAATATTACATGGACTTAACAATAAAAATAGTAAGATGCATAAATATATTGTATATTCTAAATATTCTTTTTGCGCCCTCCCCCCCTGCCTCCGTCATTGGGCTTGTCAAGAACGTTCTCATCTGGTACCTATATTATGTAGAACGTATACTACATTTCTTCTCGTTATAATTAATAGCAAATGTATATTTTATTTGTACCTATAAAGTAGATTATTTTAAGTGATTTATTTTCAATTGGTGTAGGTAATGAATTATTATAATTTATTATATAATGCACTCGGTTTAAAAACTTTTGTTTTTTGCTTGACGTTTCCAATTATCTATTTAGGCCTCTCCATTTATTTATGTGGGTATTTATAGTATTATTTTTAAAAATTTTGTTTTGTTTTTTTTAAATTTTAGATACCTACATTTATAATTTTTATATATAGTTTATGTATAGTCGTTTATAAGCATTTTTTTGTGAATTTTAAGCAAGATCATAAAGTCTGATATGGTATATAGTATCTATAAAATACATATTATATTATATACTTACTAAATAAGTAATAAATAAGTAATAGTTTATCCCTATACCTATTGGTGGGCCATAATCAATATTATACAATTTTCTTAGTTACCTATTATTCATTTCAAATATTTCTGTTTACTTGGTATAATTGCAAATTGCAAGTACCCATACATAAATTGATATTAAAATATTGTGTACATAATACATTTTATTTTTTATCTAAAAAAAAAAAAATAGCGTAAGAAGTTGAGACAGTTTTTGATATTGATCACTAAATTGTATTTAAATTATATACGAAATACACAATCATTTCTATACGTTTTATAAGATAAGGGTCTTATTATCCCCGTGGTTAAGTTTTGAATTTTGTTCAACAACCGTAGTTACAATTCAAATCCAATAGGTATTAATAGGATAGGTGTCCTGAAGACGGCCATATGGGTGGCGAATCTGCGCCTAATCGTTTTTGGAGTATTGGGAAATTGTATTTTATAAGTTACAGAGCCTTTAGTCGGGGAGGACTTGAACCGTCTTTATCATTTTCGACTTTTTTTAAGCGCATTTTTCGACGTTTTTTTTTTTCTGCAAATTTAAAGTGCACATTATATTAATTCGTTTCCTAATAACGAGAGTATAATTCCGGCGGCACCCCGCGGTTATTAAGTTGGGTTAGGTTAGGTTAGGTTATTGGTACGGCGGCGGCGGCGGCGGCGGAACGGACGCGTGGTCGCCAAAACGGAAAAAGGCGGACCCACGGCCGCCGCCGCCGCCGCCGCCGTCGCGATGACGGTGCCCGAAGACGATGGTCCGTACACAGGATTATACACGGCCGCGGCGTTTTATTGTCAGTACGACGCACGTGGCGTGCGCTCGAACAAACGTTTCTCCGCCGGCCACCACACCGAGCCGCCGTCCGCCGTCGTCGCCGCGAAATACGCGCTGCCGACAGTCGTGCACGTAGCGCGCGAAAAGTGCTGTTTTTCGTGTTTTTTTTTTTTTTGGTTTTTTAAATACATTTTTTATCGCCATTCACCCCACGACGACTTTGTTCGCCGCCGCGAAAAGCCTGTGATTTTATTTTTCGCTAAGCGTTTCAAAGCGAACGCGTCGTCGGTACAGTCGATTTTGGTTTTTTTTTTTTTAAAAAAAAAAAAAATTATCGTTTTCTCGAGTTCGCCCGCGGTTCCGTCGGTTTTCGTGCGATCGTTGTAAATCATTTCCTCTTTCCGTTCGGGCCGGGACAGACACCCTCCGCTGCAGCAGTTATTATAATATTATACCTACGTTTTACCGAAACGCACTATATATTTTTTACACGACGCATCCGTCAAATGAGGTAAAACACGCATATTATATTATATTATATTCATAGTATTTTTTTTTTCCAAATAATAATCGTATATAGGTATATAGGTAGCCGACGCATATTATTGCAGTATAGAGGACGCGAATACCCGCGAGGCTTCTAATATTATTATACTCCATAGTGAAATCCCAAAATTGTTAGGTATATTAGTTTGTTTTTTTTTTTTCCATATATATTATATACGTCACGTCGAGTCGGCCGGTACGTTTGATCGTATCCAAAACTGTATATAATAATATAATACATCATAAAATTAATATTGTGTATACGTATACGCCGCCACTCAGTGGCGTGCCCGGGAATTTTCAGTGGGAGAGGATGTAGTAAATAATTCATTAATAAATCTTGTAGAAACTTCTTCTGTCTTGTGCCTAACGCGAAAACGAGAATAATTTAAAAGCCGAATCTCAAAAAAGTCAATTTTTGCTCATTAAACCAATAGATTTTTTCTTCGTAATTTAACTTAAATATATAATTTAAAGAGTAATTATATTCAATTACTGTGAATAAACAAACACTTTAGTTTTTTTATTTTTAAGGCAATGGAGGTTGGCGATTTAATCTCTATTCTCACCTCTCCCTATACACGCCGCTGGATATACCACAATTTATCCGAGAAATCGGTGTAGGTATAAGTAGGTGTTTGTATCCTACCCTATTGTTTGCATTATATCATCATTATCACGTTATATTTTAGATTCTGAATGGAGCGAAGAAGCTTATAGTTTTACAATAAGATGTTTATATTTTAATTTTTTTTTTTCTGTGCATAACTTTTCTACCAGCAATTTTGTTCCAATTTACAATGATAGCACCTTTCTGAAAGAGAAATCTGACTAGAAATATACTTTAGAGAGGTCATTTTTCGATTTTCTCTGGAGTTTTCTCATCAAGTGTGAAAAACTGAAAAAAAACTGAGAAAAACTGGGAAAAACGTAGGAAAAATGGGAAAATGAGTACATTAAATAATTATTATTAAAGAAAATGTCTGTTTAATTATTTTACCATAATATGACATATTTATTATCGAAAAAGCATCACTATCAACCGAACTGCGCTCAGAATCGTTTTTTCATTAGTTATGGTTTATCATTGCTTACAGGTATACATTAAATTACCTATATCAGTGGCTGCGCCCGTTCCCATTATCCTAGGATAGCGTTTTTTAAATTTTAGTCTGGAAAGAAGCGGGGCTTCAGTCAATTTTTTATGTAGTTTTCAGTAGAAGCAAATCACATTTTGAGAATTACTAAATGAATAAATATCGAAATGGTTATGTCGCTTATTCCAAACAAAAATTACATCAAAGTCACTTAATTTTCATTATAACTTGTGTTAAAATATACATATATTTATATTATTTAGATCAAAAAATTTAGTTGGAAAAATTATATAAAAGAAAATTCTTGGTAAAAAAAAAATACTAAAATTGACTTAAGCCATTGAAAGTCCTTAGAAATTTGAAAACTTTTCGACGGGAAGAAACTTCGATATTATTTTTACTATACTTTCTTGATCCGAGCGCTCGTAAGTTTATGAAATTCACTCGTCTTCTGCGTGGATAAATATCCAACGTACCTATACTTAATAACTTAATATCTTAAAGTCTTAAAATCCGTTTCTCTGCTACAGTGCTTGCCGCTTAGCTAAATTACCGCAGTTTTTTTTGTTATACCTAGGTCGGTACCGATTTACCGTGCGATAAAAAACCAGTTGTACAGTTTTGCTATTGCTACAGTAGGACGGGAGGGGGGAAATTTGGACATTTTTTATTTGTCTCCCAGTTTTATATATTTTTTTAGTCCATAGTTTCGGTAAATCTCCGGCGATAAATACACCAACAGATAATCAAAATACGGATACTAAATGTACCACTTTATTTCGTAATTTAGAACCTATAACCTCTTAATATGTACCCATATACAGATATAGCAATACGTGGTAAAATCTTCGATTTTCTTATTCTCACGACTTTTAATGTCGATTTTTTATAAAAAATTTTAATGTCACGAATATATTACGATAGAAATAATACCTACCTATATTTATTTGGAATCTGAAATACCTATATTTTTAACATGAAGGACGATATTCGAACGAAATGAGACTATTAATTTGATAATAACATCTTTCGGCAAATTTGATACGTTTGCTTAGGTCTACCACGAATATTGATATTATTACGTCATCACTGTGACGACGTCGTGTCTGGTTTTTTTTTGTTTTCTGTCAATCGTGTTCTCTAAATTCGCATTCAAATATCGATAATTTCGGGTTGAAAACCATTTATTTTCCAACATAATTTTCAAAACACATGCTGCACTCGATATTTCACTATGTTGCAGTTATTGTTTACCGAGCATAATACTTACTGCACAAGTGGCGTTTCGAACAAGGCTTACGTATGTTATTATCGTGATAATAATGCAAGTATGCAATCCGGAATATTAATTAAAACACACACGGACTACAGTGAATTAAGCTCCCCCGAAATAATTCATCGCGCGTAATTTTGTATTTAACATGGTAGAAAAACTAGTTACTATAGTTAAAGTTTTGGTTAAAATTCAACTAGTTATTATTATCATTTAGAATACATACTTATGTATATTGTTACACGCCTTTTAGACACCTACCTATACCGGAACCGGTAAGTCGTCGAAAAGAAACTTCGCAATTCTCTTCAAACGCGCGTAAAATATAAAACAGGTAACTATGTAAAAAAAAAAGTTGTTTTTATTTTTAATTGCTAAATTAATTACACAGATTTGTCGTGTACAAATTAGTTTTTGTATTATTAATTTATTATTATTATGTTATACGCACTTTCAGTGTTTCTTGAAAAAGTCTGTACCTTTATACATATAATATGTAGTGATCTGAATATTAAATTTAATGTTGTTTGGGTCGACTGATATCAAAAATCGTTACGCAATAGTATATATTTTATAAAAAGAAAAATGATAATAAAAATTACAAAATTAATTTCGTTAAAAAAATGTTCGCGCTTATAAAAAATATAAATACGATTTGCGTCATTACTTTCTATATGTGGCGAATGTATTTTAATTGTGACACTCTTATTATAAAATATTATATTATAAGTACCTACCTAAACTTCCGATTGTATATGAGTATTATAATATATTATATCCTTAGGGGGCAGCAGTAAAAATCATAAGAGTAGCAGCAGTTTATATCTTGATCGAATAACGCGTTTATTCATAATTGTTGTGAATTTAGCGTGATAAAAAAAAAAAAAAAAAAATCCGTGTTGCCAATATTATTATTTTGACAGCCGTGCGAGTTGTTTGCGAGAGAGAATTAATATTTTTTTGCCCATCTATATACAGGGTGTATAATATTATATTATTGTAAATACTAAATATCCGACGACCAAACTCGTACGTCTTGTTTTTTTCTTAGTAAATCCAATCGACTTTAAAACAACTACCTATATAATAATAATAATAATAATCGTTTTTATATTATATACCTAGATATTTAGATTGTGAAAGTTGTTGCAAATAATAATAATAATAGTAGTAGTATTATAATTGATCATGTTAAAATAATATAATTAAACAAAGAAAATGAGAATATAATATAGTATTTCGTACATATAATAAAAATCTTACATAATTTGTCAGAAAGTATTTCTAGATGTCATTGAACTAATCATGTATTATTGTTGTACTTATAATTATAGATGATTACCGATGAAAACATTTTAGTTTGTTTCGTCAAGTTCGAAATCGATAAATAGTTATTAGGTATCGGGTATTTTTGGCCCAGGAAACAAAAGCTAATGCAAATTTTGTTTAGTTTTCAATATAAACAAATTTAATGTTAAATATTGATCGATTACTAAATACACTAACATAAATATCACGTTATAAATGACTTAAGTCATGCATATAATTTTGCCTTTTTGCAAATAAAAAGTAGATTATATAGTGATTTAAGATATTTTAATTTCCATGCATGACATGTGTTAGAATAAACATACACTAATATCAATGCTACCAAAGACAAAATTATTTTAAAAAATAACAAAAATATACTCAAGCCATTCTAAGTAATAGTTCTTCTTTGGAACGACAGATATTATACATGAATTAAGGGGTTTTGTCACTAACATTTGTTTTTTCTGTTTGTCTCGCACGTAATTAAGGCAACAAAATAATTCCGTATTTCCGCGATTTTAACTGTCTGATCAAGTTTGGGTTAAAAGGCTCTATGATACCAATTATAGAAATGAGCATTTACTTCGAATTTTATGAACAATGTTTAAAAATATTTTCATTTTTTTTTTCAAGATCCTTGTGTTTGAATTTAACTTAATTTCTCTTAGTTTTAACTTGGATTACAATAACTTATTAGGAAATTAAAATAATAATATCATTCATAGGATCCATATTAAATTTTTTTTCTTTATACAATGTATAATAATAAAATAAAATATAATAGGTCCTTTTACATTAAACTCGTCGATCAGAGTCACAATCAATGAAATGAGGAATGTCTTTGTTGCCTCCGTCAACGAGGCGCCTCTGATGAAATTAATATATGATCTGAGTACTGGGTTTCTATCAGTGACGAGATCTGAGAGTTATAATATCTCCCATTTTGAACTTTTTGCATATCTTAAGTTAATATACGAGATGACACATTATAAGGCATACCTATGTCGCATATGTCTGTTATAGATATTTTTAAACGAAACACTTAAAGCGTCGACTGGTTTTATTATCAAATTATTTTAACGCGAAAAATAAACGCAGTCACAATTTTATCGCGTACGTTCTTTCTAATGCGAATTTTTACTAAAATAACCGATAATCCACAGTACAAAACTGTACTCGTATAGACGATATAGCTTTCGTGCAGCGTCTCCGTCTCATAATATTTCACCCGGGCACCTCGAGTCCCTATAATTTTTCTTTTTTTATGGTCCACCGAGTCTCCGCGGTCGCTGCACCAGATTTATTTGGTAATTTCGAGACGAATAGCTTTATATTATCATCGCGCGGTCCTCCGAAGCTCCTCGCGTTCATATCATCCTACTGAACGACACCATTTAATCATTGGCCATCAAGTTTTTATTCTATTTCATATTATATATATATATATATACATTATACGTTTGCTAGTACATATTACTACAGTAGTTGTATTTGCGTCGCACGTGGCAGCCTCATTCGCCTACTTTTTCTAGAAACTGACATGTACTCGTATATTTTGCGACAATCCATACTGGACTGCAAATAGTGATTTGTTATAAGTGTATATAAATGTATCGTAATTTCATGGATTTGTCCAGTTCGTGTAGTTGTTGACTAGCTGTAATATATATATATATATATAGTGAAACAGGCCCGAGAGAATTCTGGAATGCAGTTTATAGAGGGGAAACAAAACTAGTTACGAAAAAAAAAATTATATATATATATATATAAACCGATATATTATTATATTATACATTGCATCATGTGTGAAGATGATCTTACGGGTTGTGAGTAAATAATATTAGGTATCGATTTAGTGCATCCGGACGTGAATACTGTTAAAAAAAAAGAAAAATACTAACGTTTTTAATTTTTTTTTTTTTTAATTTTCAAACAATTAAAAATTCTTTAATCTCGAAAAATTAAATTAAAAAGATTGATACTGCTGAAGAGTGTGCCACTGTTTCGAGAGTAAAGTCGGAAGCGAAAGTATAAAGAATTTTGAAAAAATAAATAAATTTCATTTATATATGTACGTAATTATATACCATATCTAACGAAAACCGATTTTGAGCAGTTGTAGTAGTTGTATTTCCCTTTCGTTTCCAAAGTAACCTAGAATCAATACAAATTATAAACAAATTGCCAGTTTATCACATTATTAGTTTATCATAATAAGAACAACAAGGGAAATCAATGCATCTTTTCAATGCACTAACTAGATAGAATATTTTAAAAGAAAATTCCTACAGAGTTTTTAAATGGAGTAAGATATTTTTGGTGGAAAAATTGTTACCATTCAAAAATAATACATCATAACAAAACCAATTTATTCCGTATCTCGCACAGAATCTAAAACTGTATGTTAAGCTGATTTTTTTTTCTAAAATTAGTATCCATCTGTTTTAATATAATTACTAACTTAGGTACTAGTGCTGAGCTTAATTGTCTCTCGAGTAATTTGTTTGAATTAAATTTACAAAAAAAAAAAAAACACATTATACTTGCGTTTTGCTTAATCATTATTGGATTTTGTTTTTTAAATTCGAACGCAAGACGTTTTTCACCGTCTGAAATATCTATCGCGTGTCAAATAGGTGTCGTATGGATTACGGGTTTCCGTAACATTAAAAAACTACTTTGTATATAAATAAATAATTAAATATTTTGCGCACATACCATACCTATCTCTTGCAGTTGAAACTATACAATAAAAACATGTATATATATATATATAACCGGTTCATTCAATGTCCATAAGATACATTGACATTTAGAGTCTTCACTTTTTATATAGGTACTTGCAGTTACAAGCCATGAAAGTAATAATAATTGTTTTTATTTGTTTAAATCTCTGACGCCTTTAATATTCAATACGACTCGTAATTATAAATATAGTAGGTATATAGTTTTTTCTCTTTTAATTGGTTACTAAAATTTCACGTGGACTTAATCAATTATAGACTGGTTTCATAATATTTTATATTATTATTTTTTTTTTTTTTGCTATAAATATCAATAGTATTTTGAAAATTATTTTTGTAAAATGCTATATTATTATTTAATAATTATATGATCAATTATTATCGATTAAACTATCGATACAATACAACTTTTCTCCAAAAATTACCTCATAATAAAAGCCAAAAAAACCATAACAAACTTATGGCGTATGGAATTTACTGAGAGATAACAAATTTAGAGAAATAAAACTTACCACCGATAGGTAGATTAATCCATTGAATTTAATTAGAGAATAAGATGTGATACTGATGTGTCTAAGGATAGGACACTCCTGGCATGCCCACTAACATTCTTGGAAAAATCAGAGCCCGAAATATGCACTACCCACCATTCACTACCATTAAACATTTACTATCAGAATGTCGTCAATTTAATACCTATACACAATGTACTAATTAAAATAATCAAAATAACTTTCTATTCTGAAAACAAATTGTAATTTACTTGGTAATTTTTTTTAATAACTGGGAAAAACCGTAGGAAAATCTTTTAATTATTTTTGATTGTTTTGCTATTGCGGGTTTCATCATTTGTTGTATAATAGTTATAATAATAATAATAAAAAAATGATCTCTACAACACCAGAAATGATTATTTAGGAAAATTTGGTCGGTCCTTGTGCGTTATGTTTTCCGTATGTACAGCCGTAAATAATATGATGATGATATTACGCATAGTGACAGTACATGTATACTTAGTACTTTTAAAAATGTTTCTTAGTTTACGTCACTATATAAATTATTTTTGTATTTTTTCTTCTAAGAAAATCGAATTATACAATTTAAAATTAAAAAAAACAATCTAAACGTTTACGTTAAAAAATAAACGGATAGCGAAGAATATTAAATTTAGATTAACGAGTAAAATGCAGTCATCTGTGTTTTTGGAAAGGAATAATTAATTCTACTATTATTATTACTAGGTATTATTATTATTATAATTTGTTGTTTCATCAATGACGGCCTGGAAGTCATCCAGTTATAGAAGACAAATGCCAAAGATATTTTTACCGACTTTGTGCGGTAGGTGATTTGTTTGTACAATTAAAAGTGCATCGTAGAAGCTATTTAGCTTATAATATTTGATCCCACATATTTGGCTTCGATTCGAGGTTATTATAGAGAATAAATCAGTATATTAAAGTGGACATTAACGTGAAAAATCGGTGATTAATTTTCACGGATGGCTTTATAATATTCTCATTTGTAATTTCTGTTGGGTATATATTTTTTCCAATATTGGATATTTGTACTTGGGAAAATGTAGTTCAATGTAGACTACAAAAAATGTTATGCCCATGCGCTCTATTCTCACATTTACTTATTATTTCCCAGAAAAATAAAATCATTCATATCATATAGGCTATAATTTGATAATATATAATATATATTTATATTATCAACGCGATTTATATTTTTAATTTACGGGTAACTATTTTAAAATAATGTTATCTATACTTACTCGGATATATTTTTTTTTAATGTTAATTTTCCGCCCGCTCGTTTAATTCTTTGAACATATTTTCTTGATCCTTACAATTTATTTAAAAAAAATTTTTGTAAAACCGAAAAAAATGGCGATACAAGGGAGAGAAAAACACCTATAGCATTTTTAGTTTACCGTATTCAGTTTAGAATCGTTTTTTATTTGTAATGATTTAATGCATATGAATTATAGATTAGGTACCCTATGGTGTCCATAATATATCTTCCAATATACCCAACTATAATAGTTGCTTAACTATAGTATCAACGAAATATGTCTGGTTTTTTATAAATATCGATATCGCCTTTAGATTATTATAGACCCATAGTCACGAAAAACAGTAACATCAGTAACACTGTCGTCTTGTTTTCATTTTCGATTGGAAATTATAATTTTAACGTATTTTGTTCGAAAATAAAATTTAAACCGTTATTTTATTTAAAAAGTATAAAAAAGGCTGATATTTCTGATGCATGTGCTATTGTTTTAGGAGGAGAATTAGAAGGCAGGATATATAGTGTAATTTGATTTAAATTTGTATGCAGTTAAACCATTACTAATGAAACACGATTCTGAGCAGAGTATTGTTACCAAATTAACACAGAAATTAAAAAAAATATACATAAATTGCCAGATTTTTCTATTTAAATACAAAAAAAAAAAAAAAAAAATCATGTCTTCAATGCACTGACTAAGTTAATCGAACATTTAAATTTAAATTTGAAGAAACATCAGCATAGTAAAACTAATATATTCCTCGCTTCGCTCAAAATTCATTATATGTTATCATCAATTTATTCAAAATTCGTGAGCGACTATGAATTAGGTATATATTTAAAGATTATAAATTGTAAATTTTGATACAACGGCTATATACGTAGTTAAAATTTCGCAATACAAAATATAATAATAACCGTTTATTTGCGATTTGCGTTGTGAATCCTTATTTTTTTTCTTCAGTATGTATACCCGAAAGAAATTTCATCAGCTCGCAGGTACGAAAACTATCCGGACATAATATTATTGCTGCGTGAAAAACGCATAGCATTAGGTATATACTTCATTTTTATGGCATGTTGATATCACCTTATAAGGGAAAATAGTCGTTTTTACCCAAAACGGATTAATATGCAAAATACTGTATAAAAATCATAATATTTCGAATGTAAATGTTTTACGTCGAGACCCGAATAGGTCCTTATTATTTATCACGCAGCTGTTGTCCAAATATTTATTTATTTATTTTATAAAAACAATATAATATATTTTAATTTTATTAATGTGTTGATATATTCAAAAATAAAAATCCTGTTTGATACGTTTTACCATATTTTCTTTTAGTGTGATATTCTTATCGCTTTAAAGTACCTTTTTTAAAGTAATTTCGCCCAAAATATTAAACATTTCTTTTTTTCTTCTTCTCCTTTACCTTTACCCCAACTATTCGGGATCGGCCTTTTCAATTAACATTTATTTTTTAATAAGAAATGGATTGCATAGGTATTATCTATTTTGAAAAATGTATACATAAAAAATGCTATTATAATAGATAGTACTTATAGGTACCTATATAATATTATAGAAAATACAAATAAGAGTTGTCTAGACGTTTTTATTCTCTAATTTTATGCATTAGTTATAAACGTTTTCCAACTTATCGAACTTGCCGTTACGATCTCGCACATAATTAAATACAGGCACCTTTTGAATGTACACGAAAATCAAAATTTTAGAAAAATTCTTCTTTTTCCGGTCCTTAATTGTTCGATGGATGACTGTCGATGAAATTTCCTCCGTAATTCCCGGTCAGAACCCAAATCCTTCAATTCTCGGAAACTTTGTTCTCGTGAGGATTTTTTAGTATATATTCCATCCTCGGTGTGTTCCCTATTTAATTTTACCTTCTACACAACCCCCAATAGTCAACTTCAACAGACTATCATGGCGTACACACAGAACGGTACAGTACCGTAATATTATTCTTCTTCTATTTTTTATAATTCGTCAAATTGTCTTTTTTTTTTTTTTTTTTTTTTTATTCATGTCGAAAAATTCTCCTTTTTCCATACTTTACATATCATACAGAGAAATGTCGAGCCTCTTACGGCAATACCACGTATTTCAAATTCTATCAGCTTTCTCTTCTCGATAGTGCATATGATCACGGTCCAGGTTTTACACCCGAATAATTATGTCACACACTTCGCGTATGTTTACGAAAAGTTTTTCCTACTGTCGAGGCCAGCGAAAATTGCAGTGAAAAAAAAAATAAAAAAAAAATGCACAAGTGCGAATTGCCGAGCTGTTACAAAATAATTTTTCACATTATCGTTGGATCTCAAACTATCATTGTGCATACCTATTATACCAGAAGAACAATATTATTATTATTATTATTATTATTATTATTTTTCTTTCTGCGGAAATATTTTCAGTACCGGTACACCGTTACCGTATTTAATCGATCGAAAGATTTATGTTTTCATTCGTGGTTTTCATCGTTTATACATCAAACGTGTATACCGGGCACACCAGACGGATATTGTAGCTGTACGGGTATACGCGTTTTCGAATGTTCGATGTTCTTATATATGTGAACCGTACACGTTGTATATTATTGTAGTCGTTATTTCCACGTGGTTTTGCTCGGAACAATGCCGCGTTAATAGACTCTCGGACGTGCACACACACGCGCGCACACACACATCTTCTGCGTCATCGATATAACATCGACGAGTCGTCGTCGTCGTCATCATCATCATCGTCGTCGTAGCCGTCGCGCTCTCGTGTCCATAGGTATACATAATATATAATACAATATCTGTCCGCCACACACGCACAAGGTCCGACAGCCAGACTATCATAATAATATAATGTATGTGTGTGTGTGTGTGTGTGTGTGTGTGTGCGCGCGTGTGTGCGTGTGCGTATTATGGAGGAGAAACGAGCCCCCGTTATCGGTATGCCCCGACGTCGGTGCACTTATCGTGTGTATACATAGAGAAGTTTTATAATCGCATATTATTGTGCATGCCTACATATCGTCCAGTTTCCCGGCGTGTGTATATTATTACGGCGGCGACCCGAGCGACATATCGGTGGCGGCGGCGGCGGCGGCGGCGGTTTAATTCAAATGGTAAAAAATAATACGTCGGCGGCGGCGGATTTAGTAATTCCGCTCACAGACAGACCGGCCGGCCGGCTTCGGTTTTGCCCGTAACAAACTATAAATATACCTAAATGTATCGGACGAATGTCGTTTTCGTTAGCCGTACATGGGATATACGGTTTGCCGACAACGACGCGTACATGCGCGGGAAACAATAACAATAAAAGCGATTTGTGTATCATAAATGATGTTACGCCTGTTAACGTTGAACATTGCATAGTGTCGACTGTCGAACCGATTTCCCGCCGTTAGTTTTAACATTGCAGTGGGAAAACATTGTCCGCGTTTGTACGTTGGTATTTTCCGGATGTTTTAATTTTCATACACTATTATCACGATTAAAAATTAAAATATCGCGATAAACCGGCGCCAAACACAGACAATTTTCTTATCTTTAAGTTTGAACAAAATATTTACTTTAATAATGACACTAACAGTACAAAACCGGTTCCACTGAAGGAAATGTTGACATTGTTCAATATTCAACATTAGCCGTAACATGGTGTCCGATGTGATACAAATCAAAATATGAAAATGTTGGGAAATCGACTTTTAATGTTTCATAACTTTTTATAGTGACTTTATTTAAGCTAGAATAATTATGCGTAACAACATTAATCGGGTCAGAAATAAGTGACATTTCAGAAGTAGTATCAATATATCGATATTACTACTGGAAACTGTATTTGTTTCGATCAGAAATAAAGAAATTTGAGTTCATACTAAATAAAAGATGAAATTCTGCATGCCTATTTCGACAGTGATAACTCGAAAGCCGTATCTTTTCAGTTGTGTCACTATTCTATCAGGGGTGTGATATTTGTTTTTTTTTTTTTGGTTTTTACATATGACCCGGGATGTTTGTTTTATGTATAATAGGTAGCTTGTCGAAAAAAAACAAACGGTAATAAACCCGGTGTCCCAATATACCTGCAGCTATATACAGGCGTGCCGCCGTCATTACTATATACATAGTATTATATTATGCACCTAATATCGTGCGTATACTCGCTTATATATTTTTACTGATAAAAAGTGTCGTCCTCCTGCCGGCAATACGCCCGCGATCGACAGACCGTAACAACTGCAGTACCTACCTCTATACAGCTAGGTATACGATAGTAATGATTATTTTGTATATTGACGAAAGCTTTCTAAAAAAAAAAAAACCCGACAACTCGTCGACGATAACGCTCGCGCGAAATACTAATATATACCGCGCATGGGGGAATATTATTATTGTTTATACTGCATACCTAGGTACACATAATAAATGTGGACGACTCTATAGATTAGTGCGCGGTTAATTTACATATTACTGCAGCAATATAATATAATATTATAGTATATTACTACTATCTCGCTCGTATTTATTTATATATATATATATTATATAGTATACCACGTGCGATTACGCCAAGTCAATATGTACACACAATAACATGTAGGTAGGTGTACCTGCGACGAAGATACGATGACGATTCGACAACCGCGACCGCGCCAAATCGCCGAAACGTCCCCTTGCAGTAATCATAACGATATAATGCAGATATTAAAGTACGGGACAGGTTTGCGTACTCGGCCAATATTATTATGTTTACACTCGCCGGCGTTCCGGGCTAAGTAATACTGAAATACGGTTGCTTATAATATCATCGCCTGTATAACGACAACATTGTTCGACCAATGATTTCGCCATTGTACAGAGAAAAGTGTTTTCGTGTGTAACGTGTAATCGAACTTTGCGTGTCGCGTGTTTCCGACGCAAACAGCGGCGCCCGTATAGAATATTGTCCGTTTTCATTTTACGTTTTTTTCCCTTTCGTCGATTATGACGAACGCTGCATGGTTGGAAAATCAAAACGCGACTTTCTTACTAAAAACCTAAACTGGATCTAGAATTCAACAAAAAAAAAAAAAAAAAAAAATGGATTTTGGCATTATATCTCGATCGCAACAAGATTTCTGGTAGAAATTTAAAATTAAGAAATTATATGTGCCGTACATTGGTCCGGTTTTACTTTAAGCCTTTTTCCTTGTTTTCTAAAACTAATAATTATTATAAAACCTGTTTGGAAATAAATTACTTAATTACTCACCAACTAGATTTAAAATTCAATGAAGAAGGTCTGTTGTTAATTTTTGATCGTAGCAAGATTTCTGGTAAAAAAGTTGTTTATAAACAGTAAATAATAATATTAAAAAAAAAAAAAAAACACATAGTAAAACCAATTTCTCGCTATATACTCAGAATCAAAAAAATATGTAATTATGGATATATAAATCTAGCTATTGAATAATTTTTTTATATTTATTTAAAAAATCATAAACAACTTAAACAAAATATTGGTTTTGTACTTTTGTAAAATAGATTATTTTTTTTTAGTTTTAAAATATTAATTACATGTGTCTATTTTTTTCCAAATGAAAAATAAATGCAACTTTTGACATTAACGCACACACCATCGTATGTAAAATTACTGCAAGAGTTACATAGGCATGTCTATATAGCCGTGAACTATTGTTTCATTTGTAATACTATTATAAAATAATTGATTTTTGAGAAATGGGAGATGGAAGTACCATTTTTACCCTTCCTTTCTTTCGTAACTACGCCGTTGGTTAAGACTGTTAAATTGAATAAAAAAATGTTATCCTAATTAAAATTAACATTGTAATTATTATGCATACCTATTTAAGTTTACGGTATCTGTATACAATAAACGTTTTTAAAATAGACGTTGGGGGGATCAAACGCCATATCCCCCGTGTATACGCCTCTGATAATTATGTAACCGCGTACAAAGTAGACATAATGGAAGTAAACGCAAATATAAGTTATGACGTAAATGCTCGGGGTTACGATTCAAGGGGATAGAGTCATTGGAAATATATTATTATTATATCGATTGGAAATTCGTTGCGTGTGTAAAACCGTCGGTAAATGTCCAAAATCATCGCTAAAATATTGGTATACTTGTCTACGTCATGTTAAAATTACAATTCAATATATACTCGGCTATACTTATCGTTATTCGTTTATATATAATATATATTATTATTAATAAATTATTACCAAAGAAGAAAGCAGTAAGCGCATAATATATATGTATATGAGTATATGTCAACGTATAATGCATAATATTGCGCAGACTATTTATGTAGCCGTGTAGGTATAAATTATACAGAAAATAATCACGTTGAGCCGTTTACAAAAAAAAAAAAAAATAGCCATATATTAATTTAAACACTTCTATAAAGTGGTTTTGTAAATGAAGCGTGTGTACTTACAATATAATATGATGTCGATATCCTATAATGCGGTTAAAATGTTACAAAAACCATTAGACACGGTGGCGTTTAAAATTGTACTTATATACTCATCTCGTGTGCATGCATATAAATAACTACCTATTTTTTATAAGCAAAATGTAATTTGTTTTCGAGATTTGCTTTCCCCTCCCGGGAATGACACCGACTCAATAGTTTTATACTCGGAATTATTATGTATGCACGAAAGTGCTATTTAAGTAGGCTACATTACAAAACTAATAAGTTCAAAAAAAAAAAAAAAATGAATTAGCGGTAGTTTTGTTGGATTTTTGATTCTATAATCAATCGGTTTAAAAGCACATCTATATTTGATTGGAAAGCAGCGGGGTTCATGTCAAAAACTAACAGATCATACGAGTTTTTGTACTGAATATATGGATCTATATAAAAACTCATCAATTCAATTTTATTTATTATCGAAATTAAGATGATTCCGTACCAGGCCCGTAGTCAGACCAAATCATCAGGTGGGTCAAATCAAATTTTAGGGGTGACCTACTAAACCATTACATATCACTACATATATACATTTAATACTTGTTCTGGGGCAACGATTAGGTCCAGGGGGACAATGCTCCCCCCCCCGTGACTACAGATTTATTCCGTACTGTAGTCTCAAAACTGAAATTGTTCTAAACTTAAGCTTTTGGTTGATATCGATGACGGACCAGAAACTACTGAGGCATTACTTCCGGCTTCCGAACTTAACCTAACCCAATCGCTAGTTCTCGCTAATTTAATTAATTGCGATTCATGTGTTACCTGCTGTCATCACTGCACTATACTATGTATAATTTATACCGTAAAACAATTACTATACATATAAATTATGTCGTAATTTTATACATAATGAATATATAAATTTGCTAAATTTAAAATTAAACATATTATACTCGGTGAAAAATATATTCATATCACTGTTTTGGTAACAAAGATTATAATTTGTATTTTCTATTATAGGGACAAAAAAAATATTTTGCCTTAGGATGCTTCAATGTGTAACTGCACCATTACTTTAACTTCAAAAACAAAATATCGATAAACACTAAAATCTAAATTATGTTGGCAGTTTTAAATTTCATATCTTAAATGACATAATAATAATTTATTTTGGCATAGGTTATTTTTTATAATTTATTAAATTACGGAGATATCATGTACATAATATAAGCTACACCTCCGCGACTACCAATTTTATACTATAGTAATTGATGTATTATGTAACACGAGATTTGACACGCGATTTCTGAAATTATAATACGAAATACATTGCTGGATAGGAAATCGGCCCACCGGGTTTCAGGATTTTCATTGGGCTAAAATTATACAGAATAGATCAGATTGATTTAAATTCAATTCAAAAAACGAGTATAATTTTGCACGGTCCACCGAGATTTTCTCGGTAGTTAACCGGTTCAGTCTGGGCCTATACGAAAAAAAGTAAAACTTAACTATATATATAATTATATTATATTTTCTAAAAATAAAAATCGAACGTCAATTGCACATGTTTTATGTAAACAACTCCTCACAATTTGTTTTACTATTGTTTGAAAATATTATATACATTTTGGAAATTTTTACACGTGCTTCAAAAATGACACATTTGTACGTATCAACTAGCGTGTCACTGCTTTGATTCTTTTTACAAATCAAAAACTTTTCAACGAAATAATATCTGAAACGCGCGTAAAAACTTTAAGATTGACAAAATTCACGAGTATATTGTAAGTATAGTTTTTTTTTTAACGACAAAAATATCGTAAAACATTACACATATAAAAAATAACAAGTCATAATCAAATCGTCATTACGGATGATTTTATCATTTGGTCGCGGAAAAACATAAAAATATAATCAAATTCTGCATGGAAAATAATATTGTTCGTCTAACAATTTTAATATTAAATCACGAGGTCGAACATTTTTATTTAATATTAAACGGTTTTCTCTGTCAATTCGTGTACTTAATAACGACACTTATTTTTAATTTTTATATTTTGAGTGCAACGAAGAAGTTATTCGTAAAGATGTGTTTTTTTCTGGGAAATCACTTCTTTAGTTAGTAAAAACGCTCAGATTTGTTCACCTTAAAAGTGGGAATTAGTGGTACTTTATTTAAAAATTTTGTCTAGATAGTTTTCCATTGTAATTTCCATAACGATAGCAATATTAACAACGATTGTACATAGGTTTTAGTTTTGTTGATTTATAGCTAGGTAACGACTAATACTCAAACCTTACACGTTTATATAATTCTGCTCAGAATTGTTTTTTGATTTAAACGATTTTTCGAATTGCTTCCACTACTTTACCTGTACTTAACTACATAATTCAAATTTTCCCAAATATTTCATATTTTGCCGATTTTCCACCTTGAACTGCTACTTACCCATGTTGCGTATAAATTGTTTTTGTGTGTATAATTCGTTAAATTATATTTTACTATATGTTACTATAATAATTATAGTAACACTGACATAATATCTCAAGACTTAACGTCTCAAATAAGTGAACATTTAAATTTTATTTTTCCCTTCCAGCCTTTGCTTATTAATACGTTTTTTCTTTTTCTAAATTTATATTTTGTTTTTATAATTTGATAATAAATTCATATAATAGCTGATATTAAACCACTAGGATTTGTTATTTACTTTTTCAATTTATTTATTTATTTTTTTGTATTTTACTTTATCGTTAATTGTTCAACACTCAGTTGTAATTAATTTTGCTTTTAGAAACTGTATTTATTCTACTTTAAAAATGTCCTTAGAGTTTCTTAACTAAAGCCCTACCTATAAACATAATTTTGAAATTATACTACATATTTTATATGAGTAGATTTCAAATGCTTTTCAAATAATTAAAATGCTATTACTAAATACTTTAATAATACTTTATAATAAAGAATACTTTTAACAATAATATAATTTACCTATAATCAATATAGTGTGTAGGCAATTTTATTTAAATGAAATGATATTTAAAAATGATCCGAACTTTCAAAAGATATAATATTGTAATACGATTATATTAACCGGAATATTGTTATTGGTTAATAATATATTGTAATATTTACACAAATCCCATGCATTATTATTCGTATCTGAGCAAATTATATAACGCCATATTTCTAAAAAACAAAAATGTTTTATAATACCTCGTGGGCAGCTATAATATGACATTATTTGTTCAATAAAAATACGCCCATATTATTTTTAATGTTTGGTTTTACCTTAGTTATATATTTCAAATCAAATAAACAATATTGTTGTAAATGTAATATTTTTCATAAACGTCCGATGTAAGTATGTGGTTTTCTTTTTCATACAAATTTTTAAAATATGATAGAAATTGAGAATAGAACTTTACGACAAAGGTTTAAAATATTTTGTGGATTTAACTGAACACTTTTTCGAAGGATTAACAATTATAAAGATGTGAGACATTTACGTTTAGTTATATTATATATTTAAGTACCTACTTAACTAAATTAATTTTGAATAATAAATGCGTTGGTTTGTGAAAATTTTCGTAATTCTAATATAATCTAGTGTATTAAGAATACACTAGATTTGTAAGTATTCTTACAAATTAAAGCATATATTATTCGTATATGTATTTCATAAGTGAAGAACACTTTTCATATGGAATTAATGAGTAAGCTGAAAGCAAAACTCACGTTTTTCGATGAAAATCGAAATCGAAAAAAATTGAAATAACTGAGAAAAAGTTTTCCTGTACAAAAATCTGTATAAATCAAAAATTAATTTTTTCCCATCCACTTTAGACTGAAAAAAATTCAAATTGCTATTAAAAGTTAAGATTTTAGTCGTTATCTGTTTTTTTTTTTTTGATGTTGAAGTTTTTGAAACGTGTCGGTTTTGACTATAATGTACGACGCATCTTTCGATTTTAGTTGAAATGCAATATACTGTTTTAGATAGTGATAAATCGTGCAATTTTTGATACGCGTTAAAATAAGGTTTAGTTTTATAACTCATAAGATCCAATAGAACTTATTATAGTTTACTTTCTGGTTAAATTTAAACTTGTTTTTATGTGTTTTAAAAAGAACCGGTTACATAATCGGATTCGTCTTCAAAAATCTCGTAAAACAGTGTCATCAACCCATTTTCATATTTTTTGGAACACGTAAGTTTTAATTTCAGCCTGCTTAATTAATTATTATATGAAATACCAATTGGTGTCGGAGATCTGTTTTCGTTTAAAGTTGAAAAGGAATGATTAATATTAGTAGTAAATTGGCTGCAATTATTTTTTTTTAGTGATATAGCTTGTCTATTAAGTGTATTAATAAACCATAAACATTGTTTTTTATATATTTTTCATTATTAAACACTGTTGCTACGATATTTTTTTTTAAACTTGCGTATTATTTTTCGATTTTAATTCGACAAAAATAGCTACATTTATTACGTATAACGTATAGAATTTTAACATATTGAAATCAATTCAATATTTTTTTTTAACGAGGTTTTAATGGCATTAATGTATATAAAAAAAAAAGTATATTATAAAACATTACAAAATGTTAAATGGAAGTAACGCATAAAAACGGTAGCGTTTTACTGAAGTTTCAACTTTTTTTTTCGTCGAGATTTGTTACTACCGAACAAGATTTTGTGTTTCGTTATTTATGGAACTTACGAAAGTATATTATTATAAAATAAAGCGGATAATAGTTGTTGGTGGACAAATCGGTAAGCGTGTAAAAAAAAAAAAATAATAATATAAAAAAGGCCATATATTATCCGAAGAATTATACTTTTAAAAACTGTGCTGAACCCACGACAACTCATGTTTCAACGTCTACACGCGTGTGTTGATTGAATATTTTTGTTTTTTTGTTTTATATTTTTCGGAATCAATTGCAGCGACGGCGAGTATTTCGAACCAACTGTTATTGAAGTGTGTTTGAAAGGCCATGGGACAACAGCCGTTCCTATATTTTATTTATATTATCGATAAGCGTTTACTTGGCAATATTTGCACGTGCGGATGTGAATCAAGTTTGAAATATTGTCGGTATACTTATAATACTGAAATCATCATTTTCATAATTTCGATTCGATTTAGTTTTATATTATTAAATCACTATCGATCGCGAGGAAAATATCACGCTCTAGAAAATCAACAGATTTTAAATAGTGAACGACATATCGTTGGTTGTATACATATTTTACCGTTATCGAATGAACAATAATATAAATTCTTTTATAAAGATAGACATAATACTGTGATGCTCCACGAATGGTGTTGGATTTAGCGTCATTTAGTGTATAGTATTGTACTGAAACCAACGATAAATCGTTACAGTTAAAAAAACGATTCTGAGTTGAACTCGGTTAACTTGTAAAATGGTTATGAGTATTATTCGTAATCCAGAAATCAATAAAACTAACTCAAACCGAAAGAACTAAAAATTTGTTATTCGTTGTCAGTTAATTCGTTATTCTTTTTTATAAAAAAAAGTCGGGATTTTGTTCAATGTTCAAATAGAGTATCGTTAGTCGAAAATCAACATATTTTATGTTGTATTGCGTGACATAATTTTTTACTAAGCAAAATAGTGTTTTCCTGGACAAAAAAACAACAATATCTTATAATAAAACTAAAAGCTTTTTCGCTGTACACAGTATCTAAAATTTAACTCTATCTCAGCTATACATGAATATTTATTATAATTAGGGAATAATTGCTAGAATTTCAATGCACTTTGTATTGTTTTCCAAAACCTGCTGTGTAAAGTTCGTTTCGTTATAAATTAATTTCATGCATTTTTGAATAAAAGAATAAGATATTTTATTTTGTATTATTTCTTTAAATGATTTTTGACTGGACTAGTAATTTTTTTATTTATCGTAGATTATACGTTATTTTGAATTTTAACGCGTAAAAGCATTTTGGGGGTTTTATAAGGCAATTACATTTCCAGCCTTATTTATAACATTATAATATTGTTATAGGTATAGAAAGTCACTAGTAATTCGATTATTATTAGTTATTACATATTATTATTTTTATTTACACGTTAAAAAAAAAAAATTATTTTATCGTAGGTAATCGCTATGCACTATAATAATATACACTGTTATTAATCTTCTTTTTTTATATTACAAATTAATTTGATATTACTTTTTTTTTGCAATTTGCAATCTGTACTCTACAAAGACTACTACCGTAACGTTATTATCATTAATCGTTTTAATAGTTAATATTTATGTTTGCCATTATAAAACATCACGCGCGCGGTCTCGGGGCCTTCGTCAATAATTGTTATTATCACGTTTGATTGTAGAGTTGTAGAGCGCGCACACGGCAGTTTACCGCGGAATTATATATATACCAATACGCGGTTATGTCGAAAAAGCTCACACGACCGGCGTGTTATTTAATTTCTTAAACCCGTACTTAAAAAAAAAAAAAAAAAAAAAAAAAAAAAAAATAAAAAAACGCTATGAATACATATTGGTTTATTATTCGATTTATAACGCGTATAATAATATCATAATGTTACAACGCCGATAATACGAGTAATTTAAACTAGACGGAATTACGCGTACATAATAACACACATGCGTTATTATAATATCAATACAGGTACGAGTATACATTGTACAGACAGATACTATAATATAATATTTGTATTAGTGTTTACGTGATGCCGACGATATCGGAATAATATTCCTTATACTCGTATGTTTCTTAACGCATCCGTGAAGGTACCGTAGTCACGACTAGGAGAGGCGTGATAGGAGGTGTTTGACGCCCTCCAAAAACCTCAAAAATGCTTTTTCGTAGAATATATTGACGACCAAATATGTTATCCACCCGTTTCAAAATCAATGAGCAGAACGAAATACAAATTACTTACCGACAATGCACGTGCGATAGGAAAATAATGTTAAAACAGTTATCATTAGGGCGCGGATTTGTATGTAAATACATAATTTTATTGAATGCAGATTTCTTAATTCTTTTTAAAAATTAACACGTTTTATAACACCCTGTAGAAAAAACAACTTTTTTATTTTATATATTTCCACATAATTTGATGTTAATAAGTATTTTACCAATAAGTACATATTTGCATATTCATATCTAACCTTTCTGGTAGATTTTTTGTACATAGTAAAAAAAAAAAAAAACTAACATCACTGTAAAACCAATACATTCCTCGCTCCGCTCAGAATCTAAAACTAATTAAAAATACATATTTTCAAGCTAAATATTTCATGTTTTTTATCATATATTTTGGCAAAAATAGCAACATAAATATTTACATATTTTGACTTTTTTAGTGCATACAAATCCGTGCCTCAGTTACCATACATTTGTATGTATACACAATCGTAAAAGAAATGGGTAGTTATTTATTGCACGAGCCGTGCAAAGGGGATTGTTGGTGCATAGTTCCCGTGGTTCTTTGATGCGACCATAATTTTAGCACCCTCCCCCCGAAGTCGGTGGTCTATAGTTGTGCGTATGGATGGCACCGGTGCAGGCATTTAAGACGATTGTATATTGTCTACGGGTCCGCTGATGAGATGTGGTTGACTAAATGCAGTTGTTATCAGTGACACCACTGCTGATGCTATCACAGATGGATAATTATGGAAAACGGAGAATATTATCGATATCTTGATTTATATATCGGATTTGCATACAAACGTATCGCATAGAGGATTCGCGTTCAACAGAATCGATTTTGGGCTGTTCGTTTCAATAATATTATAGAGTGTATAATATTGATATATTATTATATCAAATTTACGTAACTTACTTAACATTGGTCTATTTTCATTGTTTAAACTTTTAAGCGAGATACGAGTAAGTGTGCGAAATATCACAATTTAAAAAGACTTGTTTTTCGATTAAAAATTAAACTATCGCAAAAATCCAACGTATTCAGGCTCAGACGTCACAACGTTATTTTCGATATACTTTTCCCAATTAATTTTTCTCAGCTTTACTTTTTCTAAATCTAATATTACCCTAACCTATAGTTTTAATATTTGTCAAAAAAAAAAAAAACAAAACAAAATGACTCTAAATCTCATTTTTAAAATTTAATGTCTTCTCTCAAAACGACGAATTTATTGATATCAATGATCTAATTGTGTAACTTACAGCCATTGTCCAGAATTAAAAACTTGTAGTGCATTTTTGTTTTTCATACACGAAGTAGATCTACCTACCTATCTAATTTTTTCCAACTTAATAATACATATAAACTAGTAATAGTAGTTATCTGTTTTAATCGAGACCAATATGCATTTATTTATTTGCGGAATTAATATTCATAGTTGAAATTCATGAAAAGTATGTTGTACAATATATTTTCACCGAGAGACATATTTGATGACTTGATATCCAAGCGTATAGTCTGTGGGAACGTATTGTTTTAACTAGTAGATGTGAGTTTTTCTCTGATATTTTTTTCCTGTCTGAGATCTATAGTTATCCAAAACCAAAAGGGCAAAAGGCCAGAATACAATCGAACATCAATAACGTCAGTGATGAGGCTTCTGGTAGCTAATTTTGGATCTATAAATGGGGCATTAATAATAATACTATCATTTTTTGGTTTGATTTTCAAATTATTGTTTCCGCTTTTTTTTGCATTTGTTATAGCTATTTGAAATTTTGAAGTTTTTTTTCATGGTTAAATACTTTTAAAATACTTATATACTCGGATATTCGATAATTCTATAGAATGTTTCGTCGTTTAAGCGGTTTTTATGTAAATATGAAAATATCGAAACTCATGGTTTAGTCACGAATTTGTTCATAAGTGTTTGAAACTCATAAAAATCACAAACATTTACTATTTTTCGATTAGTGCGAATTATCGTAATTTATTTTATTTTAGCATTGCACTAATGTTCGAAAATTAAATATAAAGTTCATCATCATTTTATAATTCGGTCTTAATAGCCGAAAAAAAACAAATGTTCGTTTAATAATGCCGTCATTTTTCTTTTCTTTCAATAAACGTTTTAATCGTTCAAATTAGTAATTAAAATATCCGTTAAAAAGTCGAAAAATTATTTAATAGTCACGTCACCACGAGTATCCGGGGCGTTTTGTTTCGCGTTGTGATTTTATATCGAAGACTAAAACATGTTTTTTTTTTTTTTTTAAATTTATTTATTTATACAATATACGTATAATAATAATATACTCGGATAAACTTGACACACGACTGCGACTACGACTACGACCTGTTGTGTGCTTGTAACAGGCGGTTCGCGATATTTCCTCGTTTTTTTTTTTTTGTACTTTATTATTTACATGACAATCCGATTCGGTGCTGCCGTGTACGCCGCATTACACGTACACGTCATGTATTACACGCGTACTACACGCGCACAGGTATATGGTAGTGCCATCATCGTGTACATGCGTAGGTGCCTAAATAACTTCATATATTTGCGAACAAACTTCATAAACCGAACTAAACGCGTGTTATAAATACGCATCGTATAGAAAACATAGGTACATCATATTCCCGATTTCCGGTAGACATGGCCCCTTGTTGAACGACCTTTGGGACTGCAGAGCGTTCAAGTCTGTAAATCGGATGGTTTTGTAAGGTTTAAAAAGGTCTATGAACAAACGAACTGCGTACATAATATTTTTCATGGTGGAAAAATCGGAGCGTTTCGATCTTCAAAAGGCAATCAAAAAGAAGAAGAAAAAAAATAGCCTGGCATTGCTGATGAGTGTTTTAATTGCAGGGGCGATATTTCGGTTTCTGAATAAGGTTGGAAAAATTTGTTTGAGGCGGGGCCAATTTTCCTCTTCGCAAAGTCGGAACGAAACAAATCTTTATACGCCCCCCTTCCCCCAGTGTTCCTACGTTACGTTTTAATATTCAACAATGCTATTGATATAGATATGTACTACGACCATACAGTTTAATTTTGCACGAAATAACTGATTGTACCATAATTTACTCGGCCGTCGGCGTCTGTTATTTTGCCGACACGTCCAGTGTTAAATCCAAAACATTTTTTCTGGGACGGAGGCATTACTAAAGTTATAGTAAAGACCTATTTTTTTTTTTTTTTTTTTATGCTTATCTACTCTTACTAAAACCATTCAAATTTGTTTAATTATTAATTTACCCAGCTTTAACAGGGGGGGGGGGTAAACTAAATTCCAGGGGGCTACCGCCCTTCTTGTCATATATCTGGATTCAACACTGGACACGTTTGTTTTTATTTTAGACATTTAACAGTTAAACGCGGTAACAATCGTTAGTGATCTCGTTCATACATCTCGGACAGTCGGGCCTCGATAGAGGCGGCCGTTGGCAGCTGTTAGCTTTTGTTTTTTACGTTTTATCGACAACGGCTCAATCATAACAATTTATGCGGGCTATAAACACATTTATACTAAATATTGGGCTGCCAAAGTATAGTCTGAACAGGGCCGTATTTAAGCGCGAGCTTCGGGATGAAATACGTTTCTGTATACTTGTGGTAGGATCCAATGCACTATCCTCGTTACGGCCCCGACTCTGAATCTCTCCTCAAAGACGTTCTGGAGTAGACGCAGGTATGAAGTAGTCGATTTGTTCGTCTTCGTTTTGATGATAATTATTCTATAGTGGCTATAATATCACTTATCGTTTTCATCTATATTATATAACAATCTAAAATCTAGTGTCGTAAACATGAACGATAAATAGCAACAGAAATACACATTTTAACACCGAAATCCGTCTTAACCGTCGGAATAAAATAATATAATAATAACATTATTATGCGTGTTTTATTAGACACTATTGCATTTTCTGTGCATTCTTCGTACAGCGATCGAATAAATAAAATCCACATGATATCCGTAATGCACATAGGTAGTTATTTGTAAGTTTATGTACTGCGTCGCGTTTATAATAATATTATGATTCGAGTGGTCCCGCCGCCGCCGATAGCATCGCGCTCGTATCCCGTATACGCGTACGCGGGGCCCCGTTTAGCCGGACGACAATGGGCGCCGGCGGTCCGTGGGTTTCATCAATCTCCCGCGGTCCGGGGAGACGACGGCGGCGGCGGCCGAAGACCGCGCCGCGACGTCTTCATGCGACCGAGCCGTCGGCCGACCGGCCGTCCCGTACGCGCGCGTAGATAAATCACCGAGCGCGACCGACCGACCGACAGTGCGTGTATGTGTGTGTGTGTTGTGTCGTGTGTTGCGTGTGTGTGTGTGTGTGTGTTTGTGTGTCGTGTGTTGCGTGTGCGCGCGCGCGCTCGCGTGTGATGCGCGTGTGGATTTTCGTTACGCGCGGAGGAGTAGCGTTGCGCAGTACTGTCAGGTATAATACTAGCGTACCTATAAGTACCTATATTATTATATTATACATTACGGAATTTCGTACCGGCGGCGGCTGGTAGGTGGGTATAGGTACTACCGGTACTAGTTACTACTATTATACAGGTACATTATTATTGTAATATATTCTCGCGGATTGATGGATCGGCGGCGGCGCCGGCTGCTGCCACGACCACGACGTCAACGACGGCCGAAGAAATCCGCGCGAACGGAATATAGGCGCACGAGTACTGTTTTCCCGCGAACGCCCGTTTGACCGTTTTCAGATTCCGAATGAATCCCCGAGCAAATCTATTATCATCAACAGTTTTACCGAGATCGATTTTAACACGGACGTGTTTTTCGGCCGGTGTCTCGGCGGACAGTTTTCGAGGCGTTTTTTCCTCCATCGTGGTGCGAACGTTCCCATATAGTGACAACGGTAACGTTAATAAACGTAAAAACGTATCCACGAATCTCTTCCGCGTACCCGAGAAAATACGAAAAACCGTTCGCTCGGCAAACGATTTTTCGGTTAGTTGAAAATGCTCCATGACTTTCATCTACCGCTTACTTTTTGTAGACTCGTAGACGTGTAAACTGTTTTGCAGATAGTGAACAATTAATACGATTTTCAATTTAAAACCGGACAAAAAGCTCAACTCTAAATCGTATTTGGTTTTTAAGTACTTCTAGATTTGGAGCGTATTTTTTGTTTGTCTGTGAACAACTTTTCGACCGATTCGATCGATTGCAGTGTATATTGTGTTTGTTATATTATCTTTGCCTCTGTACATTTGGACATTTTTAGCGGCTCTCTCTGGACCAAATGAGTTCAAACTCGGGGATTAGCTTTTTATTTTTTACAGGTGGATTGATGAAGTGATACAATTTCGATTGAATTTCAATGTATATGAACTTCACCATGTTGTTGGAGAAAGATGTTTTTTTAGTTTTGTACATCCCTTCAGACACCCCAAGTGAAATTATGGAAATGAAATATTTGATGTGCATGATGATGCAAATATCAAGGGTATGAGGGTTTAATTTTGAAGGTTTTAATTTCAACCACTTCCCCCTCGTTAGTATATTTTAAAAAAATCTTGAAAAACACGTTACTTATTTCAATGGAACTTTTTTTGTTCGATTCCTTATCGTAACAAGAAGGAAGCTCTATACGTAAACGAAGGGAGGGTTGTGTACCCAAAATAGGTTTTGTTCTTTTTGTATAGTTTTGTTGTTCATGATATGAATTTAAACTAAATCATTTTTAACTTACATATTTCGTACGGGATGTATTAGAAACAGGGATCGATTAAATCCCATGATACATATTTTTATATTATATGTATGTACATTTTTGTAACTTTCACACAATATAACATAGGTACCGCCATGATATAAAATCTAAGCTATTTGAAACTACATATTAAACAATTTGAAACTGATGAAACCGAAACACTATATGCGTTGAAGAAAAGCAATAGCGGTAAAAAGAATAAAAAAAAAATGATCGGATATATTATAAAAGTAAATTCGTTCTTCTGTCTGCATCATTAAACGCGTGTATCGATTGTAAAATATTATACCGTTTTACTATAAGGATCCTCTTTCCCACTCTCTCGTACGGCGTTAACTGCAGTTTCGTGTCCGTTCGCGTGACTTATCTCATGGAATGTGATAATGCGAATATATTGTTTTAGTTTATCATATACGTTTATTATGTTGAATTATTTCGTGTGCTATTAATTTTGTGTTTTTAACACCGTAAAGGCACAGGGGCGGACTGGCCCACTTTAGTGCTACTGCAGACATGGGCGCCAGGTTTTTAAAATGTCATATGGTGCTCAATAGTTTAGATACTCGTATCTATACGGTTTACCCGACATATATTCCTTATTTTAAAAAACCACAAGATGGAAACAAAATTCCACTTAAAGTTATATATTTTATAAAGCAAATGTATTTTCCCGCACTTCGTAATTGTTAATGAATTAGTTTGTAACCAATTATAGTTTTACTTTTTCATCGCGGTGAATGTGAAGAATGGAAACATTATTCAATCGTGTTTGACTTATTGTAGAAAAAACAATACGATTATGTAGGTCTTCATTTTGCGTGATGCCAAAAAACGATCTTTCGCATGTATATTATATATACTGATACTAATATTACTAACTTTATGCACAATATTTTGTTTAACGTTGATATAATATTTGACGTAGTGCATCATCATTTTTAATCAGTTTCCAGACATTTTCGACATTCTAAATTGGCACCTATCTTGATTTTGCTACATCCAAAAGTATGTTTATAAAATTGAATTATGTATTTATGTGAATTTTTTTTTAATGAATCTTTCAAGTAATAATAAATGTTCAATAACATTTTGTTGAAATCTTTTATTTTAATAAAACTAAAGTGACATCAATAATTGCATAGAATAAGGTCCTATATTCACTTCCTTCAATTAAACGTTTAGGAAGTTTTCGAATCCTACTTTCATTTTTTTTTTCAAGCATAGTTCATTTAACTTCACTTATGATTCATTCCATAAATATTAAAACTAGAATTTATTAGTTCTGAATTTATGCTTTTACATTGTTTATTTTATTTCATGTTTGCATGAAACTATACTTGCAACTATGCATTTAAAAGTTCTATGCGGTTAGAAATAGAAATCATTACATTTTTTAAAAAATAAAAACTGTAAATTTTATTATCTTTTTGAAATATCCTTTTGTTGTGCCTCCAACTTTACTATTTTCATTCGAAAGAGTTTTTAAAAACTCAATAAATGTTGCATAATTTTTATACACATTCTTTAAAGAAACGATTTGCATACACCAGCATGTTGGTCAAAAGGGTCTTAGGGATTTTGATGGTAAATTATTTTTAATTTGGAGTGCATTAAAAATTGCTTGTCTTTTTGGTCCATTTCCAGCAGAATAATGAACAAATAACGCATGCGGATCTATATCGTTTATTCTTTTCTGGAGACAGGTCATTTTTTGATTATCCAAGGTATTGTCTAAAAATAATCGAACTTCGTTCCGAATCGTTTTTCATTAGTAATGGTTTATCGTTGCTTTCAGATATAATTTAAATAGCTTTATGTATCCTATCTTCCAAACTTCCCATATACAACAGTGGCGTACCCAGCCTCAGTATAAGCTTTTTTTTTTTTTTATTGATAAATTTGCGTGGATTTTTGTGTTTATAACATGTGTAAATATAATTCGATAACTCCGGATTAAACTGACTCTTGTGTTTAACATTGTTTATCTATATTTTCGAAATAGCTAAAGTAGCTTTAGTAATTTTTACTACCTTCGAAAACAACAGTAAATAAGTAGTTAGCTTTGTTGATTAATAAAATAATTGACTTTTTTTCCCAATTGACTTGACTTATTACTAAGTCAATATTATATTCATTAACTCCCCCAGCATTGAATGTTATTTTATTTTTTGTATTTCAATCGAGTCCTATTAAGCGACTGTTAAACAAATTCAATATTATTTGCTTTTTCGCCCTTGCATGTATTTTATAAATGAAATGCAAAGTATTTAAGTTAGCATAATGTTTCATATGTACCTACTATATAGTTGAATAGTTCAATTTCACTTTGTAATAAATATACTCGTACCTACCCATCAAAATAATGTTATCAAGGAGTATTATACAGATGCAAATTTAATCTTTTGACTATATTTACTATATTATTATTAAGTAACTAATATATAGGTATGTACTGTGTGCATTTCATCGGATTATTATTATTTTTTTTTTTACATTTGCGCGATTACTTCAAATAACTATAATTTACATATATTCGGTACACGTCGTGCATACGGTTTAAATATGATAATTATGTATAATACGCGATGTGTAGTTTTTGAAATACCTACCAAAATGTCGAAATCTGCACGTGCGGCCGTATAAAAACCAATATTAATGACGCGTATAATTTTAAAATAAATCGCGAAATCTCGAAATATTATAATAAAATACAATATAAAACTTAATAATAATCTTATAACTCGACTAATATATTTCAAGCGATGAGTTCAAAAAGTATAATGTGTTACGGACCAGTGCATTATATTGAAACGATCGAATAAAACAAAGAGCTGATAGATACTGCTAATGGGCTTGCGCCACTGTTGTAGGTAGGAAGTTAGGATGATAGGATATTATGCAGAGTAATTTATAATTTATACACACACGCGACGAGAAACGATACGTAGTAAATCATACGCGTAGTGAAAACTAATACATTCCTTGCTAATCTGAAAATCTAAAAATCACCGATTAATAATGTAATAAATAGAGTTAAATATTATTAAAATAATAATATTATGACAGTCAAGAGTATGATGATAATATATCGCGCCAGGGCGTGTTCATATAATTATATATTGTACATTTGATAATATTGACGTTCATCGTACGTTTTATCATTTTCAAATTGAATATTTTCTTTTAAACGTATAATTACCATATTTTATGTACATGTTGAATAATAATAAAAAGAAGAAGAATATTTGTTCTTAAGACGATTTTAACAGTTAGATATACGCTATAAATTTTAATATTGTGAAGGTTTAAAATTTGTGAATTTCGTGTGTTAACTACTAAAATGTTATTTGTACTTGAAAATAATATTCTTAGAAAGATTGAACTATAAAACAACTAACTAATTGTAAACGCACATATAGCCATAGTGTCCGCAAAAATATATGATAGGCCCCTAGGGGGAAAGACAAGATTTATAGTGGATAAATAATACATATTATAATATTTTACTACTTTAATAAGCATTTTTTCCCCACCCAAGTGTAGCGAGAAATCTATTCGTTTTACAAAGACTAGTTTTTATTATATTCACCGGAATTACTTTCGGTCGATTTTTCTCACAAATGTTTTCGAAATTCCTCACAATTCCCCTACCGTTTTCGTATAATCACTTTCAATATTCAATGTGTTTAATGTATTTTACGAAAAGCCAGAAGCGGGTAAATATCGGACTTATCGACCCCTTCCTTTGTCGCTCATGTAGTATATACTATAATGCTATGTTGAAGAAATGCTAAACAATTATAATAATAAAAAAAACTAACGCTTTAACTGCAAATAAACATGGTCCACTATTTGGAATTTTTTTTTATTAAATTGTACTGTTATGTACAATATGTTTTTATTATTGTATACTATAATGTTCAAGGTCTTATACGTTTCGCAGGTGATACGTTCGATATTAAAATATTAATTTCCATTTTAAATTAATTATTTTCAAATTTATAGCGTATAGCTATAATCTAATCGTTGTGTTTACCCAGTTGAACTATTTCCTCTCTATTATAGCTTAATTGGTTATCACGACAATAATTGAGTAAACATTATTTTAAAATATTTATTATTAAGAAACAAAATATGTAAAAAAAAGTGCTTACGGTCTTATATTATTTTCTTACTTTTTTTAAACAATTTTTTATACGGTAAACATAACTAAATTCGCTAGATAAATTATAATGCAATTGACTTAATACATGAATGCCACATTGACCTATGAAACCTATAAAAATCACTTAGAAATTCAAAAAATAATTTCCTTAAAGTATCAAGTAGATAAAATTTCCTTTCAAAAAAGGTGTTGCACTTGATGCATCAGAGCAAGATTTCTGGTAAAAAAGTTGTTTGCAGAAAAAAAAAGTAAACATCAATTTTGAACTAATACATTCCTCATTACGTTCCAAATCTAAAATAAAATTGTATGTGTATTATAATGTACCTATATGTACAGTTTTTCAAATTAAATTGTAAATTTAAACTATGGTTAAAAAATAAAATAAAAGTTATCGTGATTTATATTGCTGTTGAGAATAATTTTGTTTCGGACAGTAAACGTGTTCAAAAAGTTTCTCAAACTATAAGTAATTTTCCGATATTTTACGGTTTTTTAATTAAATCGAAAATGTTAAAATGAATCATCAATACTATAATACTTTTAATTCGAATGTCGATAATTTATTGAGAAACATTGTATTCGCCTATCTGAGACGTATTTACATTATCGGTGCCCTGGTCATTTGTTCGGCGTTTTTCATTAAAGTCCTTTCATAAGAATATATATATATTTTTTTGTTTTGAACAACGATGTGAAATTTTGAGTTACTCATATTTCATTGTATACAATATTATTTAGACTTACTATTTTGTTTTTAGCTAAGCAAGTAAATAAACTGTGGGTGATTATTAAAAAAAAAACAAACTATTATTTGATGAGATTCTAAAAGATTGAAATGTGGTGCTTTTCTTTTGGAAATGTCTATGTGGATATATTCAATAGCACATGGAAAATTTGATAACTTAAATACCTAATTATTTTTGTGGTCCTTTCAGTAAATTTGGGTCCTTTGGATGTTATATTCCTCATTTAAATCCTATTACAGTAAAGGTTCCAAATTTGAAACGTGATATTGGATTATTTGCTTTATGAAATTAGAAACTATTGTATTAAGCTATAAATCCGTTTGATCAATTTTAAACCAACCGTTCGATTATTAATTAATATTCTCACCTAAATAGGTATAAATACACGGATACTAAACTTAAAAAAATAATTGATTTGGTAACGAAATATTTTTGAGTAAATTTTGCGGTTAAACATGATATTACCAGGGTTTTTTTTTTATGATTTTTATCACAATTCAAACTTAAACCATTAAAAAAAAATAAACAATAGTTACGCTTCATATTTTAACGCTTCAATTTTTCTTGAAATTTTTGAAATCCACGTTTTCCATAGTTTTTTCTCTCAACTCCAAGGAAAATCAAAAAATAATTACTTGGCCAATGCGCTAATTAAACAAATTTACACTTGATGGTCGGAGTAAGATTTCTGTTATAAAAGTTATTCACAGGCATACAAAATTATTCAGGATATAAATTAAATTCTAATTTTTTTCGTTACAAATTTATTATAAAATTTCTAGGTTGTTGGTCTTAGGCAATTCTTATTGATGTACCCAGTGGCGTAAAAAAGAGAATGCAGGAAATGCGGCTGCATCAGAGTCCTAATTCTTGGGGGTCTTTCTGCCCGTTAAAAATACAATTTTTTTTTTTAGTCAGTAAGCAAAAATATATGTGTTGAAAGTTGAAATAAATAAATAATCAATAATAATATCTTGTTATATTATTATATGTGAGTAATAGTTGAATCAAATATGAAATATATGATCAAATCCATGTGTGAAGGACGTATACTAATTGTGTTTTTTAAAATTCATACCTATAATAATATTGGGGCCCTTTAAATTATTCGCATCATAACTCTATAGTACCAAATTTTTATACTCATGGCACGGTTGTTAGTATAATCTAATGAAATATTGAAGACGAGAATTATATTATGGCAAACCTTACACAATAATACTATTTTATTGCTACAAAGTACCAAAAATGATGCATACAAATTCGCATAATATTATGTTTACTGTTGAAAGTACAGTTATTCGTAGAATTGTCCTCGAAATAATTTATAGTATACAATAAAACGGAATCTATACATTGTATATAGTATACAAATATCAAAAATATCAAGTTTACATTGATTGAGATACCGTTTACTTATAATAAATTATTCAATTTTCGATTTTGCAAAGATATTTTAATAATATATTATATTATTTATTGTAAAAATACATACTAATTGAATGGAATATATTCCTGTGTTTAGATTCTGAGTAGAGAAAATAACGTATTGGTTTTACAATGATGTTTATTTTTTTTTTCGTGACTAATTTTTCTACCAGAAATTTTGCTCCGATTTTCGTGTGTAACACTTTTTCAGAAAATAAATCTTATTAGGGTGATACTTTAAGGATGCCATTCGACTAAAACGTAGGAAAAAGGGGAAAATGTTCGAAATATATTGTTTTAAATCGTAAATATAACTGCCTTTCAAAACATGTTTAACCGGAACATTTAGCTTGTTTATTGCAATCAAAGAACGATTCTGTGCAGAACCTTACTAAGTTTATAGTATTAGAAATACATTTTTCTTTCATAGCCAAGATAACCAAGAAAAATAAAACCGATGTTAATTTGCAGTTTTTTTTTAATTTTCCGGGGGGGGGGGGAATTATCGATCAAAAATCTGCATATTTTACAAGATGGAAAAGTCGGATAACTATTTTTGTTAATCGAAAAGTACTTTTCGAGAAAAAAACAACAACACATTGTTGAGTAATACAGCCAGTGGCGGTTAAATAATATTGCCATAGGGGGAAGATAAGGATATATGTCTAACAACTATTATTGTTTATATACATGCATTTTTTTTTTTTACCTTAATAAATACCTATTATAGTAATATATAATATTATAGATATTAAAGGGAAGCTTGGACATGGGATAGGGGATATATATATTCCACTCATCCACCTCGTTGGACCCATCTTGAAAACAGCTAATAAAGCATCTTCGCTACACTCTGAATGTAAATTTCAAATAAAATTTAATAAAACGCCTTTCGAAGTTTTATTAAATTGCAGTATAAAACATGTAGTACGAATGCCGTTAATAATAAGTAACACCGACACGGTGCAGCTTATTGTCGGTATATTTGTGTAAGGTTAATTATTTTAATTAATTATAAGTGAGGTAGGTATCAGTTACGTTTAACTCGCGGAAAATGGCTATTATTAAATGCGCTATTGGTACCGTTGGTAACGCCGAGATGATATTCATATTCAGCAGATATAATTTATGTAACGCCATTATTTGTTTTCAAAAGCTTCGCGTTTTGAAATTTACAGATTATATTTAATCGCGCATTTGAAGACGCGTTGTGATAATAAACAGCGCGGGTTGATATATTACATTTACCTACGTTTAATATGTGTGCGTACAAGGGATCAATATTCAAAGAAAAAATGTAGTTGTAATGTAAAAGCTGTATATAATGTAAATATGTAATAATGTGTAAAAATCTGTAAAAGGAATGTACAAGTTTTCACATTTGTTGTCGTTTCGTTGTTTACAGATAAGTTTTGTACGCAATGTAAACGTAAGCCAAATGGGATATTGAAATAATAAAAATTCATCTTTATTTACCGAACAACACCATCGTTTGTTTATTTGCGGTCAATTCCCAATAAACCTAAATATTGGTTTTATGAAACAATAATTAATGTTTATTACTTAACGCGCATTGTCAATTCCTTTCACAGGTTTTACACATGATTACGTTATATAAGCCGAACATTATATTCTACAAATGTATTTTTCTTATCATTTATATCATTTATAAATTTACAGATCAAAACTAGTTTAACCACTAACCATATCATAACCGTGTAAGACGGTTATCACCCCGACCGCAGGCAATGTTCAAACTAAAGAAATACATTTTCTTTACACGTATATTCGTTAAAATACATATTCATTGATCGTTTTTAAAAATTCACACAGTCCTCTGAAATATACGGATTTTTCGCCCTTTATATTTGAAATATTTATTGTAACGATTCTCAGTAATTCTGCATCCAGTATTTGATGTGATGAGCAAATATTACTTCTCCCCGAGTCGTGATAAAGATAGATACAACGATTCGAATTTAGTATCGTTATACATTTAATTCTATCGAATTTACGGTCCTCGTTTACCGATATACACGTCCATAAACAAGATTATCGACTTTTCTGGTTTTCTTGCTTTACTACTAAACGCGTGACCTATACCCGACGTGGCCTTTGCCTTCTAACTTTATCTAAACTGACGTGGTTTTTTTAACCACCAAAGGTTTTGGGTAATTTTCACTAAAGGAAATTTGTATTTCTAAGTAGTTATTGTTGTTCGGTGTATGGATTGTGTTAATTTTTTGTTTTTCTTATCGCCCAGGGATGACGTGGGTATGTATACCTGCTCGTATGGTACAGTGGTTATTTGGCGCGTGTGCGATGTTAACCACACGGTAGTCTTCGTTTTTCGACGAGTTTTCTAAAACATTTTTTTCTGAAAACATTTCAACTATATTATTACTGGCGGATCAGTATGAAAATGGATGTTCCGGGACGCCGATCCCGATCCGCCCCACCCACTGACGACGCGTGCGCGCGCGCTGTTACGTAAAATTGAACGACGTTCCTTATTGTCCGTGCGAGATCGGCAAGTCGCGTGGGCACGCGAACACGACGCGCGTTTACGTCGTAAAAACGCGGTAAAAAAAAAAAAAAAAAACGCGGGGGAAACAAAAAAAACAACCGTACAATAATAATTTCCATCTCGGCATAGGTCAGGTTCGCCCGAGAGTATGTTGTTAAAATAATGTACGCCCGTGCGCGAGCGTGCGCATAATAATACGGTGCGTTATCGTTATTTTATACCACGCGCGTCCGGGCATCGCGCGCAGCCGTTCGGGTTCGAGTTCGTGTTTTTTTTTTTTTTTTCGTTCGTTTTTCCGCCGAGATAGTTTTTCAAAACGTCATTTACCCGCGCACCGTGACCGACAACCTGTTCGCGTTGTTACGCGGCCGTACGGCGTGGAAGGAATGACGAGAAAAAAAAATAAAAATAAAAACGACCCCACCCTCCGAGACGATTATTAACAATAACGATAATAATTATAATAATAAAAAAATAACACGCGCCCGATTACGTATACCGTGCGCGCGTAATACACGTACATACGGGTCGGGGCGCCTACGTACGGTACGCGTACCTGCGCCGCGGTGACCGGTCCGCGACGGTAATCGCGCGTTGAATTGGACGCGGTTTGTTTTGCGCGACACTTAACTGCCCCGGCGTTACCGGGTATAATGATAATAACCGGAATACCATAACCGCGCGACCACCGCGGTGGGCGTCACCCCGTATGTTATTATGATGTTAAAATAATAATAATAATGACAACGACAACGACGCCGGATAATGCGACGCGCGGCGTACTCGACGGTAATTTTTACGTTTTAAACACGCGCACAGTCTTATACGGTATTGTCGTACCGGTAAAAGGCGCGCGGTAGGAGGGTACGCCCGGACATTACAATAATAATAATGTCGTTTTTTTTTTTTTTTTTTTTATATATTTTTCCCGCAAACCGGACGTTTTTTCGATTTCGGTTGTGACCTTTGGTTACGGGTTAGGCACCATCGGAATATCACGGCCGAACGAAAAGAACGGCTGTGGTCGGGGATTTTACGGCGCTGAATATAGCTGAAACACGGGCTAATAATGTAATAATTATTATTATTTTTTTTTTTTTCAAATTTGTGCAAGTATATAAACACAACCGATAAGGAGTCTTAAATTTTAGACTGTTCGCGATGGATTAATTATACACCGGGCTACAGATTGTAATATGAAACGAAAATGCACGTATATTTCTTATGGATTTACATAAATGACAGATTTTTTCTACTGTTTATGAAAAATAGTACCAAAAATCTAAATTACTTCAAATATGCAAAAAAAAATAGCAGTGCAAAATTTTTATATTCGGAATCTTGGCGCGTAAAACAAATGTAAAGCTCACTGCGCTATTCTTATTTGTATCGTAAATCTAATTAGCAAATCTTATTAAATGCGAACTATGGTTATGACGTTGGGTTATTGATAAAATAATGATTATATAAGTATCCATAGCCAGTTTTTTCATTTTTTTTTTCTGATTTGCGGCATCTTTTTATGTCCGTATGTCTATTCAATCTGTTTCGTAATATTTTATAATAATGTTGAAACAATTCTTAGATCATCGGTTTTTTTTTTTGTGCGTTGTATTTATTAAAATTAATAAAGAAAGCAATATTATTACAATATAAATTTCCATTTATTTATCCACAAAATCTTTATTATTACAATAATATTGTTATATTTATATTTGCTTTTAAACTGGTTAGTGAAAAGATTCTAAAAAAGAATAATTATAGACACAGTTGAAAACAAATAATCATAATTAATGTATATCCATTTATCATGTATATTTAACTATCTTAAATTGCCTTTTTTTTAAATCTTCCCCTATCATTTTCAACCTATTTCTGTTATGTTGATTTATGTTAATTCACTGTGTGAATATTTTCAATCACTCCCTCGAGATAGTGATCATTTAAAATACGAAAATTGTGATGTACAGCAAATTTGTTCATGTTTGTTGTTTCAACGTACAAAAAACGTCTCCAACTCCATTTAGTAAACCAAATGCATTATTTTGACGGATCTTTAAATTATAAGAATTTCCTAAATATTCGGTGTCCAACTGTTTTAACTGCTGTGTTATACTTTCATTGTACGCGATTAATCAAAAATAATGCGTAAACTTTTAACGTATCTCTGTGCTTATAAAAAATAAATAATATGTTCTAATATTTAAATGTATATTATTGAATAATACCTATTATCTGTAATAACCATAATCATGTTATTTTCGCGAATCTATAACCATTAACCAAAATCATGTAGCCATAACTGATAACGAACACAACCAGATTAATTGCCAAAACACAGCTATTGTGCGATGACGATACTGTGAACGAAAACACGGACATTTGTATTATTTTTTTATTTATTCTCAAATGAACGTAAAAAAAAAGAGTCGATTCCGCTGATGGGCGCGCTACTGTTGTAGGCGGGAACAGTTGGGGAGGTAGGAGGATACGTATTAAATCGTTTAATTGATATTTTTTTGTTAGCGACATTACTGACGAATTACGATTCTGAACGAAGTCCGGTTGTACGTGTTTTGAAATTCGTATCGTAATATTTACGGTTTAAGTCAAGATTTGATCTTAAAACGATTAAATATTTATATAAACCATTAAATTACGTTCAATTTTTTTTTTTTGCAAATTGGTACGGCTTTTAATGAACCTTGTATTAAATTTTCAAGCGTTTTTGTTTAGTCAAACATACACATATAGTAGGTACCTACCAAATAATAACTAAAACAAAAAAAAAAAAAACTCGAAAATGTAAATTACCTATATCTAAATAGTTTGAAATCTTCAGAATAATTTAGATATGGTGACCAGATAAAAATCCAAAAAAAGTACATTTTAAAATTTAAGTCCTCCGTTATAAAAAAACCGCTCCCTTAAATGAATTGGTCAATGTGTGTACTATTCTACCCATTTTGCCCATAGCTCATCTCCATCTATATATATTTTTATTTTTATCTGATTACTCTGTTATTGTTTTTTCTATTATCAACCATAAATACTAATTAGGTATTTGAAATCATAATGTCAATTCATCATTTAGTTTATGTGTTTATGATGAAAATACTTTGAAACTTAAGTAATTTTACGTAAACTTTAAAGTATAAATATTTAAATTAATCTTTAAAGGTAAACAATTAAATAAATAAATAAATAAATACAAAACTATATTAATATGTTTGCTACATATTTATAATTTTCAAAAAAAAAAAAATACAATTAGTACAATTTAGTACAATTTCTTGTACTAAACTCTATTGTTAAGGACATAGGACAATGCATCAAAAAAGAGTACTGTCCTACGAAATAGAGTACGTCTGGTCACTATACTTATCAAGTATAAGTTGATTAAATGGCATGCATAGTATATGTTAAGAAAATTGGTGATCAGTATTTGTTATTAATAGAGACCGGAATTATATGCGCGAATTTGTCAATGGATGGGGGCAAAATATTTTTCAATTTTTAGTTTCACTAGCCAATTAGTGATAATAATGAAGTACGATTTGTGATTTCGTTTTCATTAATATAGGTAGATAATGTAAAAATCGTGTATAATTTGTATAGATAGTTATTTAAAACTTTATCTTACAAATGGCAGCATTATTTTAGCTGTAATTCGTTGTTATGTAATTTTCAATTTAAAAAAGCTGCCCTAGAATAACGGGGATGGGTGCAACCACTGTTATAGGTAATTTAACGTATATCTGTAAGCAACGACAAACCATTGCTAACGAAAAAACGGTTCTGAGCTCTAAGCGGAGTTGTATATATATCATATTATGATAAAATAATTAAATAGATATTATATATTTTCTTTAGTAATATTTGTTTAATGTACCTTTTTTCCCGTTTTTCCCATTTATTGACAAAACTCCAGGGAAAATCGAAAAATGATTTCTCTAAAGTACCTCCCTAGTAAGATTTTCTTTTTGAAAAAGTTTTACCATTGTAAATCGGACCGAAATTGTTGGTAAAAAAGTGGTCCACAGAAAAAATAATTAAATGGTAATATTTAACTAATCCGTCAACGGCAAGAGACCAAGAGACCGTTTGACAGTGTTAGGAATAACATTGAATTACGTTGATCATATTGTCGGAATATATATGAAATACGTGCATGAATGCGCTAGAAAATCAAATAGCTAAAAAAGACAGAAACAAAAACTATACTATTAGGTGTATTGAACTTTATATTTGATATTCCTAATTAATATTATTATACCTATTACCTATTCGTTCGGACCGCACATTAATGTTATTTACTCGGTTGCCGGGCCCTCGTTACCTTTTTCGGCGACCGTATCCACGAAGCAACAGTTGATTTGTTTGTGTATTCAATTTCCAACGGTATTTCCGATAGAATTATTTCAAACCAGCAATAACATCCGTGTTTTTCTGTAAGAACGGTCGTCACTACGCCGACCGGCGTAATAGATATTTTATACTATCGTTTTGACGAACGTCCAACGTTCCGCGGATTTGAACTCAAAGCCCGGACACTTTTAATGTTCGGTTTTAGGTTATATATATATTAGGTTATTTGAGGTTAGTATCTATCAATTACTCGCATTATAAAAGCGTATTTAGTATTTATAAATCTGTTCGTGTGTTTATAAATTGAGGAGAGTATAAATGCGATAGTTTCGAATTTAATATCTTCGTTTTTCATTATAATAAAAAATAAAATAAAAATAACTTCCGTAGTGGACAGAAAAAATACCATAAATATCTACGGTTCAAAAAAAATAAAAATCACGTTTAACAGTTTAGCATATATAAAGTTTAAAGGTGCAAGCAGTGGTGCTCGGAGATTTTTCAAAAGCCAGTGTAAACTATAAAATTTGTTAACAGTCACCCATGCCACTGCCAGTGGTGTATTCTCATTGGAAATCCAAAAATTAGCAGTCAACAAGCACAGCCGAGCCAACCGACAAAACACCAGCGTTACTTTATTGTTACAATACAATTATATAGGCTCTCTGTTATAAGTTATAAGAAAGTATAATATTATATGGTTTACCTATACGTATTTTTAACTTAATCGAATAAACAACATATAGGTATCGTATAGATATTATCAGTATTTTTAAATTAGTTATTGAATGTTCTTCGTTCGGAATTTTCGTAATCTAACGGTAACTTTCGGTGTTTTCGAATTTCAAGTTTACGTTCGTATACACATCATCCGGGAACGGATTCAAGGGGGAGGCCTAGGAGCCCAGGCTCTCCCCTCTCAGACATATTATTTCTCAGATTTTTTTTTTTATCTAATTCTATAGATACTGATATTACTATGTTTCAATCACAGATGTGCGTATGATAATTAAATATAATACACATCTGTGGACTGCGATTCCAATATTGTAATTTCGTTTTTACGTGTTAAATTAAGAATCAAATACTATTTTAGATTTGTTAATAAATAATTCACACATGTTATTATCACCAATGGTTATTTTTCTAAACTTGAAACTTAGAAATATTGACCACAGATTTTAGTTTCAAATACACTATTAAGAAGTGCTTCTAAAACTATTATTGTTTAGGATAAAATTAAAAATTTTTGATTTATAAGTTAAAACCGTTTAAATTATCTGTCGTAAAAGATGTATTGGTCCTGTATATTGCGAGTGGTTTTATAAATAGTTGGTAACATTATTGTGTAAGTGTGCTTGATTTTTCGTAAAAAAAATACTAACTGGTCATTTCCTTGAAATTACTTTTTCATTTTTCCCGGGTGTTAAAATGTTAAGATCCGGTCTCGATCAAAACATACAACTCTGCTACTGTGTTCTCGGTGTAATTTAAAATCACTCCGTTGCTCCCTGGATTCGCCATTGAGTCGTATAAAAGTTACTTTTTCGATACCTTTTAACTTTAATAATTGAAAATGCACGTCTTGCGTGAACCTCCCGGGACTATGATAATAGTATATAACAGTTTTGAAACGAAGTTAAAAATAAAAAAAAAGAGCTGATACCGGGGACGGGAGCGGCCACTGTTGTAGGTGAAAAGTTGTGGAGGTAGGATACATAAGGTTATTTCATTTATTTCTATAAAGAACGATAAACCATTGCTTGACGAAAGACGATTCCAAGCGCAGTTCGGTAATATATAACTTGTAGTACTGTAATGTTTTTTGCGATTTTCGTTTAAATTTGATTTCAAAACGTTATAAAAAAAAAAAGTCGTCCAATGATATTGGAAATTTTACCACGTCTAGGTAAGTCCAATATACGTATTATTACTAAGTTTTAAGTCTTTACGTGTTTTATAAGAATTATAGCAAAAAAAAGAAACTCTCGAAAATTAAAACTCCTTAAAAGCTCAAAAGTTTCGACGATTATACCGTAAAAAAGTAAATCAAAAAGGTGTTTAGTGATTTTTCAATTAAATCATTTTTTTCTGGTAGGAAACGTCGTTTGTGTTTTTATAAAACAATGAAATTGTGAAATTGTAAGTTTTCCTACGTTTTTTTTCTACTTATGTGCTTTTATTCAAAAAATGGCATGGAAAATCAAAAACTGACTTCTTTCAAGTACAATTAAGATAACTTGAGATTTCAGAAAAGTTGCTACACATAAAAATCGGAGCAAGTATACTAAGAAAAAACGTGTCCACAGACTAGAACAAAGAAAAAAAAAGAAGAAAAAATAAACGGCACTGTAAAACCAATAGCTTCGGAACCTAAAATAACGCGAATTTTTCAATTATTGTTTTGTATTTTTTTTTTATCTCGGGGGCGCCGCTTATTACTTATATAAAAATCGGGGAATTTGGACCGGAGAAAACGATTTTACAAAATTGTTACGGATTTCAAGATTTCTACAGTCCCGATTTTTAGGCGATCTCATCTCAGAATTGTATATGGAAATATACAAGGAATATCGTATAGAGGCTGGTTTTGACGATAATAAATATATAAGATATCATTTTAATAATGTACAGAACAATCCAATTATTGTGATCTAACGAGAATTGTCGGAGGACTTCAAGTGAATTAAATTTTTTTTTTAGATTTCGAGTGACGAAGTGCTTTTATTGGTTTTACTTCGATGTGTTTTTTAGATTCTGAGTGGAGCTAGGAGTGTATTGGTTTTACGATGATGTTTATTTTATTTTATTTTATCTGTGAACAACCTTTTTATCAGAGATTTTGCTCTGATTTTTAAGTAGAGTACTTTTTTTGAAAGAAAATCTAACTGGGATATTTTTGATTTTTGTCCTCCCCGGTTTATATTTCTGCGGGCACCTTTGATTTGAATCAAATTTGTTCTATTTTATTTTTTAAATTTTTACAATTTTTTTTTAATTTATATGAAATGTCGACATTTTACCTTTACAAAACAATATTTTTCTATATACCTTAATTGTTCTATTACCATTGTGTTCGCATAATATTGCGTTACTATAAATTATACTTCCGCTCTTCTAATTGTCGTCCAATATTCATATTATTAATCTAAGCACAATTGTTGATTTCACTTCGAGTTTTATATTGGGCACTATAGTTTTAAAAAGATTTAACGCTCCCGGGAAATTTCCCTCCCCCCTTGACATGGCCCCGATTTAATGGCAATTGATGACAACTCGACGGGATCGTACGGGACAGGGAAAATATTGCCAACGAGTCCGTATAAATTCCCGGACGTATCGCAGAGATTTACAGCGCGCGTTTTACGAAGATTATACAGTGGGGAGTTATTTTCGACCGCGATTGTCGGTCGGGTATTTTTTTTTATTATTTTCCGTAAAGACACTTAATAATATTATTAATATAGAGTTTTCAGTTTGGTTTGTTGACGAGCGAACATTGTTCAAACGCAAAGTATGTTTGATAACAATTGTATCAATCAACGGATAGTGTCGTCGGTTCGTTACAATCCGTTTGTCGATTCGCTATCGTTGCATACCGTCGTCGTCGATTCAATTGATAACACACCGTGACCCGTATTCCGGTTCGTAAATACATTACGGTACGGGCCATCCCTCTGGTTTTTTACCGATCGTTAACGGCAAATTGCTAACATTCACGATTTTAACAGGTTTAAAACGTTCGCATCAGAGATAGTTCGCCCGGATAAAATTATCGTATTAATGGGCCTGCGCCCATGACCCGCGGCCCGCGACACTCGCAACCTCGGTTTTGAGTCATATATACATTTACCTTCAAGTGACATTTATTTCTTTACTGCGTGCAGGTTGAAATATTGATTTGTTTAATCGAAATATATTTTAGTCAGACACAATTTGTGTTCAACTTCGTTATAATCCTTCTGATGTAGGTCCGAAAAATCGAAGAACAGATTAGTTTCTGTGTTCCGTGCGTGGCGTACTAGCACAATATCGTTGTGAATGAAGTTTTGCGATGATTAGGTATATTTCTGCAAGGAACGCGTTTCGGCTATTGGTTTTTCAATTATTATAAGTGTCTTATTATTTTTTTTTTCTTTTTCGAAAATCACTTTTCGAGGCGATAAAAAGCACTAAAAGTTGCGTGTACTTTCCGAAACTAATTTATTGATTGAAAAATTGATTATGTACGCATATATATAGGTAAACGCGGTATAGTGTTTTGGTCATTTTCGTACGGTTCCATCAGTAGAAATGTTTGTTATTTTTTTTTTTTTTGAAATAATATTTGTTCATACGTTTCGCGCAAAACTCTAAGAAAATAATTCGTCTACGGTGTGTCGCTGCGTTCAGTATAAATAACGGAATATAATCCGCGTGCATAATTATAATAACAATAATTTGAATCGTTAAACTTTTATAATATTTCTCGCGTAGGTATACGCTCACTTAGTTTAACATTTGCCACGTTTGTATGCGGTCACTAATGCGCACCAATTCAATACACGTTAATGCGTGTCGATGTGCGGGTTTACGCGCGTCGCGAGTATTCTGCAGATTGGACTCGTCGAAATAAAATACATTATTGATTTAGAATACGTAATATTACGTAATTAAACGACACGTACACCGTGTGATGTTCGATTCGCGCCGACAAATGTTAATCCGCTTAAGCCGTGTCGTACCGTCACGGTTCGTTTTCGAGCTAATACCAGAGCTAGAGTGAACTGCCATCCGAATAAACTTTTCAATACGCACTGGCGACAATCGTAAATCGATGTAAATGCGGCGGTTTTATAATTGTCCGTTGATCGTCTTCTAATTTGCGTTTCAGGGCGCAGTCACACTGCGGCCGGCATCCCGATCGGCCCTTATCGTCTGTCGCGGACGGCCGACGGTCGCGACCGTGGTCCCCATAACGAGCCGCCGTCCGGATGCGGCCGAATGCGGGTGAATCGATGTTGAACCGTTTGCGGGGCACGAGCTGCTGCAGCGCGCGGTTGGCCGCCGTCCGTCACCGGCTGCGGTCGAGCATCACTTAAAAGGCGCGGACTGTTTGACGGCGGCCGGCCGACCGGCCGGCCACCATCGGCACTGACACAACCACCACCACCACCACCACCACCACCGCCACCGCCGCCGTCGCCACTACCACCATCATCGTCACCACAGCCGCCGCGGCCGTCACACATGATTTCCGCGCTAGACGTGGTCGCGTTCGGCAACGACAGCAGCTCGCCGTTGACGGTGACCGTCAACGATACGGGCGCCGGCACCACGCCTTCGCCCAACGACACGGCCGGGTCCGGCATCATCCAGTTTCTCGGCGACGACATGTCGTTCCCAGGCTACTTACGCACCACGTGCATGGTGGTGTGCGTCATCATACTGGGCGTCGGCGTGGTCGGCAACATGATGGTGCCGATCGTCATACTCAAGTCCAAGGACATGCGCAACTCGACCAACATATTCCTGATGAACCTGAGCATCGCCGACCTGATGGTGTTGCTCATATGCACGCCCACCGTATTCGTCGAAGTCAACTCCAGACCGGAAACATGGGTGCTTGGCGAGGAGCTATGTAAGTACTTATTTCAAATGATTTATAATTAATTATTCCGTTTTTTTTTTTTAAATTTTCGTTTGTGTCGACCGATTTTCGTTTGTTATCGTGTCTAACCCGTATAGCCGAGTGATATTTTTGAAGGTTTTTAGTTATTTATGTGTATGTATGTGTGTATTTGTTATAAACTAATGAAACACCGAGTAAAACATTCATTGACAGTAGTGAATTTTCAACATTTTTCTCTTGGAGGACTGTTGAAAATCATGTATTTATCTATAGATACTTCTTTTTAGACGATATTTCATTAAAATATATATATCTGTGTCTGGAAGGGGGACAGGCCCCCTGAACCTTGTAAATTCGCTTCTGTACACTGGATTGCATTGGCTTTTTGTCCGATAAGAAATAAAATCGCACGTCAACCGCATTCGATATAACCACCATATATTAACCCAACCGGGATTTTTCCAAAGGGGGAGGGTCCTCTTTGGGAGGGCTTTGACTCTCGCCATAGTCGGAGGTTAGGTTAGGTTAGGTTGTACAGTCTGAGCAGTAATTTCACCGATTCGCAACACTCTCAACAACACGTAATGTAAAAATTTGATATTACAGATTTTTTTACCACTTAATAAAATTATAAACAATAGATATAAATGATTTCACAAGGACGGAAGGTCCAAAAACAGAATTAATTTAACATAGAGACTCAATTAAATATTATTAAGTTTATTATAATGCAAATAATATAATTATTATAATGTAAAATTAAAACTACAACATTAAGATACACACTGCTGCGATAAATAGTACGATAACAGTTTATAAAATGAATTATAAACGACGTTTTGAACTGCTTTAATTATTAATCACTTCATCAGGTGTTACACTTATTTCGTAATGGACTAATTGCTATTAATCGTATTCACCGCATATATGAAATGAAATATAATAGAAATAAACCTTTAGAAATAAATAAGTAAAAACAACCGCGAAAACTACGAAATTGACAAACACATTATTTAAATTGTTAACAAAAACAAATGATACTTGATAGCTATAACACGATATTTATTTAGAGTAATTATTAATAAATTACTCTATGTATATCTAACACGCCGTAGAAGATCGGCTGCGATGACTTTTCGATTCGAGTCAACTCGTGATTTTTTTTCTTATCAGGTATTTTCGTTATCACGGTAGCCGACTTGACCCGAGTCTTGAATCAATTATTATTTTTTACGAAACATTATTATTATTGTAAACACGTATGACACTGTCCAAGAGGGGGGAAGGGTCTAGACCCGGGGATTCCCCTCCCCCCTAATAGCGCCACTGTTATGCGGGATCACGATCGATCGAGAACGGCCGTCTTATAATATTTCAATTGTCTCCCCCCCCCCTCCGGTTTATATTCCCGGGATACACTTGAAAACATTTATTTTAAATAAAAACCGTTGTTTCATTTGACCGTAATATTATACATTTTGATAAAACTAAAACACGATTAACCATCACGGGTGCAAACCGGTTACAATAGCGTTATTATCGTTTATTTCTTTTTCCTCTAGCGAAGCCTCATCATGTGTACGTATATTATGCAAAAATATTTTGGCTCTTCGGGTCTTTTAAAGAATAACCCCTGCAATCGAGTATAATTTAATTAATGAAAAAAGTTCAGATACGGAATCTATAAACCCCAACTAAGAAAAACTGTTAGACGTGTAGTAAATTGGTGGAATAATATTATTGAAAACCAGTAACTTCATTGACAGGACAAAAAATTAAATTTCGAAAAAACGTAATGTGTTAGCGCTTAATTTACATTTTAAGCTTTCGGTAAAAAAAAAAAGAAAAAAAAAAACAGTTTTCGTCGAGAATATTATTTTACAATAATTTATATATTTACATTTAAAACTTTCCAAAATACCTACGAACCCAAAACAAAACCATATTTGAAAACGACCTCTACCTATAAAGGATCATCTGTATATAGATATGTATCTGCAGATATTATATAAACTTTCGGAGGCCTCGGTTCGGAACAAGTTTCACGATTTGTATTGTTTTAAATTGTAAATTCACGAGTCCGCGTTCTGGAATGTCCGTTCGCAATATATAATTTACATTTCGCACATTTCCATAATCGTTACGCGAAAGATTCGCCGTACGAAATCGGCACGATGCAAAATGACTTTTACTTGAACTATAGATTTCCGGAGAACTGACGATCGAAAATATCGAATATCTACTTACGATTGCGAGGGCCAAATTCACAAAGGCATAGGCAAGGCCTTAACTGGAAAATAATATCGAGAGGGGTGATTGTAAACTAAATATTTGTGGTGTTTTTATTTTATTGACTGAAATAATTATTTCCTCACAACATAATACAACACGAAGAATTGTCAAGGGGTTTTCACCTCCTTAGGTACGGTCTTGGACACATGGGAACGACGATTTTAAATTTAAAACCGCTCTCTTAATAATAAATTAGTATGATCTTTAGCGTCCTTTTTTTTTGGGGGGGGGGGATTTGAATTAGTCATATAATGCCTAGTTGAATTTTAAGTCTAGTCTTAATTTGACATTCGGTCCGTTTTTGACCAAAATATTGACAAATTTTCTATTTTACGATTTTTACGATTTATTTTATGTTTAATATAAAAATACACAACATTTAAATGGCACGAAAACACATATAGGCTATTTTGTTTGCATGTATGCAATTCTGAAAAATATCTCTGCTATGAACGAAGGGTAAATGTTTGAACGAAACAAGAACTTATTTTAACTTTTTTTTGTAAATATATTACTTTGTTTTTTTGTCGTCGGTCAGCAAATTCGGTAGGTAATCGCACTACTTCACCGTAGCCACCGTAGCCACCAACCGTTCCCTTCCAAAATGTCTAATTCCGTGTTATGGTTCTCGTGCGTTATCGCCACGTGACTTTACTACTTCAAAATGTGACCAATATCCGACGTGGCTTTTGCTTTCTACTCCCAGCTTTATTTACACGTGACATAGACTTCATAACTATGGACTGCGTATGCAGATGAAAGAATAATCCATAGATCGATAATGAACAACAGTGATAGAACTATTAAAGTTGACAGCTCGGTTAACAGTTATAGTTACAGTATAATACCGGTTAGTCTCATTATGGAAATCAAATAGTGTAAACATATTCAAAGTTACAATATTATTATTATCAATTTATTTATTTATTCAGCCAAATCAATTACATTTTATTAATTACAGTGAATTGCATTAATAATAATAGCTGATACGTATACCAACTAAGCTATAGTATCTGGTATACGGAGTTCATGAATATTGTTCAATATATAATTATTATTAATATAGTAGATGTTTATATAATTAAAAGTACAACTAAATTGAATAAAAGTAACATAGTATCTAAATGTTTTTTTGTTTGTTTTGTTACGTTAGTGTTAGATAAGGAAATATATTAGTTTTAAACATATTGACTATTTATAATTTTATTATTAATACACACATTCTCATCAAGTTCATTAGGTGTTTTATTGATTGGCTTTTTTATTAATCATATGGTATTATTAGATTGACTTTCACATACAATTTTTATTAGACTTTTTACGTCGTTATTTAAATTATTGAATATAGTTTTACCCATGCACTATGTATGGATCTACAACGTATATTCACGGTCGTGCGTGTAATCCACTTTTCCCCATAATCGCCGTACTTATCGCCATTCGCCCTTTTGAATTGGTTCCCGCATTATGTACTAATCTGTAATCTTATCATATTTTATTAAATTTTTGATGCCTGAAGGTTATCTGTGAAAGTTCTCGTGTTATAACATGATATGATACGGTAATATAAATAAAATATTACGTCTAATAGATATTGGTTATGTTTATTAGCTCTAAGCGATTAGTGGTTTTAAATACGGTTTCCAAAAGAAACTATCGGGAAATATCGAACGGTAGATCTGTATATAAACACAGAAATAATTGTGAATCATTTTTGAAAATAAATATTTTAAATAATAGCGAGAAAAGTCGGTTGTATATTGCCGTGTTATGAAAGCTCGTCGGAACCGAAATTCGCATGCTAACCGTAGCCGAAGACCCCGGGGAACCAGTTCGGCGATCGGGGACCAGCTATATACTCGTCGTAGTCACGTCGATTACTCTACGGTTTTTCTGGCGATTCGGCCATAGATTCTGATCGATTATTGTATAGGTATATATATAATCGTATCGAACCCCCCCCGCGTGCGCGAATCCGAATCTCGTGTTCGCACGAGGGGCCTAATACAATAACGATAATACGATATTAGATTACCCCGCGGGGACCGTCGGTTCAGAAAAAAAAAGAAAAAGAAAAAAAAGAAGCTCGGCCCGTTTAATAATCGTATATACACGCGCCATAATAATAATAATATCGGGTTACGCCATTAGATTTCATCGAAACAAAAACGAGCCTTAACCGAGCCTATATAATACAAGACATCCCCGCTGACCTAAATTCCGTTTTCCGCCGGCCCCTTCGGCCCGCGCCGCCGCCGCCGCCGCCGAAAACCCGAAACAACGGAAACCGTATACCGAAGCGTTTGTCTCCCCGTTCGCGCGAAATAATAATATTGTTATATTATTGCCGCGTAGGCCCCGTGAAATAAGATTTTATGTCCCGTAAACATCGCGGGCAATAATTGTTTGTACACGCTGTATAGGTATATTATGTATATTGAACTTTTCATTAGCGCAGGGCTCGGCACGAGACGCCGCGATTTTCACGAAAATCCGCTCTAAGCCCGTTTCCCAGACGTCACATAAACAATCCACTCCGCCCCGGGTATTGGACATTTCCGGGAGGCACGCGAGAATTTACTCGAACAATTTGGTTCGTTCAATAAAAATGAAAATTGAATGTTTCCTCTACCCCGCCCCTATCGTTTTTGTCTTACGTATTCAATTCTATCCCGTCGTACCTACGCTGTTCGATAATTCGTATAATCCGTGATCCCGATTCAAAAAATAGATTGAATCTCTTTAATCCGGGTAATAATACAATAATAATTAACAACTTCTATTAAGAAAAACAGTATACAAACCGATTAAACCTACAACACTTTTGCGATTAATATATTGATATATAATATGGATCGATATAGGTAGAAGTTGTATAACATTTGATTTTTTACATTTTGCCTGTAATAATGAATAAAGTAGATTTTATTTTCCAGATCAATAACATTAATTCGGATAATACACGAATTTTTACATTCAGTATATTCGAACCAATTCGGATCGTATTAATCTGGTTTTCGGATTGTTCCGGATTAGGAGCTCAGCACTACAGTCTACGAAAAACTCCAGGCGTTTCTATCCTCGTTCGTGCTTTCCGATTCAAATTTTCCTTCTCGTTTTTGTTTTTTCCCCTGAAAAGTCGAACAATCGCGGTCTATTTATCGAGGAAACGATAGTGATTGGTAAATTTTGCACGCTATAGGTATAGGCATACTGTATTTACTATAAAAACAAATGGTAAACAAATACGAACATTATGCAAAATATGCCGCGTCTACGGATTTACGAAAGTGTAATGTACTTCTACTTACAATAGTACCCGATTAAATAAAAACGAGAATAAACAAACGCTTTATAATAATAATCATAATATTATATTTACACGGGAATCACTCGAAAATAGCATCTACTCCTGCCTCCTTCCGCTCGGAATCCAAGCCCCCGCTTTTTTCTTTTGGCTCGAGACTCCGCGATCCGCCGCCGTCGACATCCACGTATATATAGTTGACAATGCCCGCGTTATTAAGTGCCTTCGATTATCTCTAATTTTATTTTGGACGACATTTTATTATTAGATACGCGGACGAAACGGCCGACGTCGAATCGTTCGGCCCCCGCAATTCCGTCTCGCCACCGCCGCGATTTGTTACCTCCCCCGCACAATATTATTATATTATTTTACCGTGGCTCATCTCGGCCACCGTACGGCTGGCTTCCTGGCTTCCTTCCGAAATTCTTCGGGCTACAATATTATAATAAACTCGGTTCAAAACACCGAGCACGTGGAATCCACGCCGCCAGACGACAATACGAGTACGTATTCAAACGATGGCATTTATCGATGGTCAAGTGGCCAAAAGCCGTAAGTCCTCTTTTTTTCCAAAAATCTTCTTAATCCATTATAATATACTTATAAAGCGGTTAAAAGGGGTAAATGAGGAGACAGAGCCCCCTTCTTATTGAGTGTAAATTACCCGTCCCCTCTGGTTTTTAAGTCTTTGTAGTCCGGGGAATATTTCTAATTTGTCACTTGTATGTATTATTAATGACATTTTAAAAACTCGAATTAGTTTCAATAAAAATAAATCCTATCACATCAAATTATATTCTGTTTTGTTTTTTCATCCTCACCGAACAGGAATTTGTGTAGTATATACAATATTTTATTTTTTTATTATTATTATTTTTTTTTTTGGGGGGGATGGGAGGGGGTGGAATTTATTTTGAAACTTTATTAACGTCACATTTTTTTATTAACAAATGTGTGTGAGTTAAAAATATTTTGGAATTCTCCACGATTGGTTGTTTGTTTAGGTTAAGTTAGTTCTTAGGAATACCTATTAATTTTGGTTAATATATGGTTTCACTTTTTCCCACGTTAAACGACGTATAAGTATATTCGGGTCGACTTTTTGTGTTTTTGTTACACGTATACAAGTGTCAAAAATATAATGGTAGGCATATACACAATACTCGTAAAAAAATTATACATTTATCACACGATTTAAATGTTGACGCACAAATGTTTTTTATTTTAAATTTCCGGACTCTTTATATTCCACAACTTAAAAAAAATAAAAAAAACTATTCAACATATATCAATAAATCTAATTCTACAGGTTATAAAATAGATTTTAATTGTTGAAGCGTCATGTAGTTATACAATAAAATTAGTGGCAAAACTAAATAACTTCAGCTATTATCATAAATTTATAAACTAATGAACTGCGGTTTGAGTGAGAAGTCAGGCACTGATATAGAGTGAAAAAAAAATAGAGTATATGATGGAAAACACAGTGAGCCCAATTTCCAAATAAAATTTTTTGCCAGATTAAAAAAAAATGGTCATGAACATTTTTAAGGGATATATAGTTATTTTATTTTTATGAAATAAAAAATTTTTTTTTTTATGATTTCCATACTGTACTCTTTCTCTCTCTCTCTCTCTCTCATGTTTTAAATTTTCGGAATGAAATTTCTACGAAAATTCATCCAGATAATTGTTATTTATATTCATTGTACTATCAAAAACGAAACGATTTCGTAATGAAAAATTGTCGCGATCCTAACGTTATTGAAATATCAGACTTATAATATATATATTGCATTATATTAAATAGGAATAATAACACGAATTCTCATGATTCCAATTTTATATCTATATTATTTCTGAAACTGAATTTCTCCGCTATTTGTTTTCGTCGTTATGAGAAATCGTATTTCCTTTTCATGCTAAAAGCTCTTCACCTTTCTGCGATAATCTCAAACACTACGTTATTTTCTTTGGCTAACGTATATTTCAAAATATTAAAAAGAAATCATAATTCGTTTACCGCTCTCGAATTTCATTTACGTATAACTACGCAAAAACGACAATTGTTAATATTAAAAACTGAAGCGTTTCACTATTAAACTGTTAAACGTATTTTACTATATAACTCTCCAAGAGTTTTCGTCGCCATCATTAAATCGTTTCATTTTTTCTCTATTTTATAACATTATTAATTTATCTTTCTAGTTTCACACTTCTATAATATAGTCTCCAAAACTTTGCAACTTCCACTTTAGCGAAATACCGGTTCTAAAGGCACTTTCTTAGTGTCTTTCCTTTCTGTTTCCAGTTCAATAATAAGTTAATTGCTCCATTTTCACTACGCCACATTGTGTAGCCATTATTGTCTTTGGATTTTTACGGAGCCGCTTTTGTTGTCATTTTTTCTCACATAATTTTGTATTGAACTTTTTTCACTACAGGCCAGTTCTCGCATCAATTGTATCTATAATGTATTAAAGGATTATCATATTTTATTTTGAAAAGTCTTCAATCTTTCTTTCATACTTCATAGTTCATATCCATGTAATTAAGTGTAGGCCTTATTTTTATCGCCTATAGACTTTTGGTCGTTTTCATAAGATTAAACCCTGAAACGTAATGGTGTATTGTACAAGTATGCTATGTTTTTCTTTGTCTAACACATCATATACGTAACAGAAATCGTAGCAATAGCAATTAAGAGAGATTTTCATTCAACCAGTACAGTCTACGTAGCATTGCGATACGAATTCTGAAATTAAATTTAAATTCACGGTGAAGTGTACGTATGTATAGTGTATATGTGATCAAATTTCAGTGCTTATAGCATTAAAAAAATTGATTTGAAAATATAAAAACAAAAAAAAATTTGAAGTTAAATAGAAAATTGTATCTTGGCCCGACTCAATGGGTACAATTGACGCTGAATTTAAATCTATTTTCATTGAATAATCTGAAAGCTTTACTACACCGGTCGGACTGATTGAAAGCAAATCGGTCTAATTTGTTATGCTCCAGAATGTATGTATTATACAGGTAGGTATATTATTTTATATAAAGAAAGGAAATATCGGTATATTGTTTATAATCGCCTATAGCAAAAATTGTAAGCTCGTGTTCGTTTTCCATCGTCTCGTCATACACAAAACGATTATAGTCCTATGAATAAAATACAAATAAAATAGAAATGTAGAAAACCGATCGTCCGAATCGAATTCGATAAAATGGCGTCGAGTTTTTATGCGTATTTTGATTCGACGTAAAATGAAACGGCCGTGTAAACATTATGTATTTGCATATTATATATTAAATAACAATACTATAGTCGTATTTAATCACTAAAACATCACTAGCAATTATCGATACAGAATAAGTCGAGCGTCAGATACTGCGAAAAACTGCGACATTAAATAAGTTTATAGTAGTGTGCATTTTAATTTTCGACTGATAAATAAAAATTATCTCCGCAGACGAACGTTATTGTATATAGATTGTATCTGCAGAATTTGACAATTTCCAACCGTCTCTACGTGTGGAATATTGTCAAATCCTGTAGATATGCCCTGTATACCTATATACATGGCGTTTGCAAACAAATCGTTTATACGACTTAAAAAAAATACTATATACTCATTAAACGTTACAGTGGCGTTTGCCGTATTTGTCTTTCGAACGGGGATATATTACAAAAATGCCTTTAAGCTCGCGGTATCATCATGGGATAATGCACATAACAGTGTATGAATTTTATTTTTCTGTTTTATTGTTTATAGTTAATATTAAAAAAAAAAAAAAAAAGCCGAAGAGATACAAAACATTGTCGTCTAAAAATTTGTCGAGAAAAAAAAAGTATGTGTCTCGTCTCCAAAACCGATTTAAAAGCATTTTCGTTCGTTTTACGCGAAAATGTTTTCGCTACATATTGTCCATTAAATAAAGGTAGCAAATGCTCACTATGACGTTTTCTCGATATTCGAATATCAATCAATATAGCCTTGTATACCGAAATAAATCCTAAACAAAAATAATTTCAATCCATTCTACCTAATTTGTAATTTTACCATGTTTAATCCTCCCTTTTTCCATTCAAAAATCAACTATGTTTGAGTATACAGGATAATCCATTTATCATGATTCATAAATAATCTAGCGATTTTCTTTGAGGATTTTAAGTGAATTCGATTTCTGTACCCCCCACCCAAATTATTATAAAATCATTAAAAGCTTAACGCTATTTTTACTCGTTATACCTCAAATTTCTATAAACTTCTGGTATTCATATACATGGACTCAGATAGAGATATATCGGATTTACCATTTATTAGTTTTAAATTTTAAACTGTTGAAACTAATTTATTTTAATTGGTTAATTAATTATATTAAATAAAGGACAGGCCTAATAAACAGTAAATACAATATTTCGCTGTAAGAATCTGTGTTTAAAGGAAAAGAGGTTGATGTTTGAAAATCCACTGTATACACGTATTTATGGTAAATTACGTGAGAGTAGGCATTTGAAAATAGCGTTGTAATAAATTCCGTAGGTATCGTAATGATTTCATAAAAAAAAAAAAAAAATAATCAAATGTTCATTTAAAGTTGTTATGAACAAAAAACCGCGTGATCGTGATAAAATACATTAGATATGGATCAATCACTCTGTATTGACCGTTATATTTTCTCGTTTCGGTAGTTGTCGCAAACTGCAGTTTATGCATTATTATATGATAATATGTAAAAATAACATCGAGAGAGATAGAGAGAGAGAAAAAAACTGTATTTATGTGCGGTGACTTCCGCGGAACAATGTCGCGATTTAATCGCGTCCAGCTCAACGAAATATCTAATTTCTCGTACTATTGCTGTTCAAATAGAGTTTATATTGTCATGTTGAACAAATTCACGTACAATAGACGTTTTGGTTTTTTTTTTTTATTCCCCACTCGATACACATAACTGTATTTACCATTAGACTAAATACTATAAGTTAATATAGGTCAATCGGTGGCGGTGAGTATATACACACACCGTTTTATTTATATTCACGACCGCAACAGAATAATACTTCCGAGGACTTCCGGGTTCCACGAGACTTATTATTTGTAATTAAAGCTAAACGCAAAATGAAAAAGAAAAAAGTACGAACTAATTAAATGTACGCTGGGAAAACGCGGGTGCGCTCGAATCAAACATCGGGAGAACCGCTAGTGCTGTTGCTGCAGTAAATAAATAATGCATTTTAATTTAAGATTTATTTAATTTCGTATTGTATAGATTCGGAAAGTAGGGTACTACAGCTATTTACAATTAATTTTGTAGGTTTTTATCCCTCGCTTAATAAATCAGCAACTCTACTACCCCATTATTAAAATGTTATAAATTTGATTTTTAAATTAATGTATACGAAAATTACAATGTATATGCTGATAATTTTTTTTTTTTTTTAACCACCATTTGGCGTATTTAGGTAAATTTTGTGTCCGTTTTTCCCCAAATTATTGTGTTATATGGAATTAGTCTTGTACTTTAAATTAAAAGCTTTTAGTTTCCGAAATCTTTTTTCTTTTCATCACAAATTCGGAAAAGATAATATTTTTCTAAAAATGTTGATGTACGCAACATTTATATTGGATATTATATTGTTAACGGGGTTGAAACAATTTAAAATTTAGACCGGAGGAGTAGCTATGAAGACCATAATCCAGAAATTTAGGCTAACAAATTTGTTTACATTCAAACTTTTCCTTTTTGGCCAATATGTTAATTTAACTTGATAGTTTAATGAAATTATTATAAATTGATAAGTTACTTATAAAGAGAAACAAAAAACTGCCAATTTTAAAGGTTTGAAATAAATTCAATTTAACAACACAACTTATTTATTAATTCGTTATTCGTTATTTACCTGTTTAAATTAAGATAACTTTAATTAATATCATAACTACTCTTTTTAAAAAAATAATACAAAAAAAATTGTATTTATTTAATATTTTTCATAAAATAAAATAAAAAACTATCCAAAATAATTTATTTAGCTAAGATAAACTATAAATAGTTATCTAGATACATTTGAACATTATCAGATAACTCAATATTTAACTATTATTTTTTTCCAATTTTGTTCAGAAATAATTGGGGGGGTGGGGGTTCTTTATTTGAAAATCAAAAATCGATATGGGTACATATAGAATAAAGGCTAACATTTGGAATTACTAGAAAAAAAAAATTAAATTGAACTCAAAATCTTCCTACAGATGACTGATACTGATGGATCATGATAAAAAAAAAATTTAAATAAATTTAAAAACCACCCTATATATTATTGTGCGAATTCAAATTTAATCGCACGTGCTATAAATTATTTTCCTTATATAATGCTGTACTTATTATGGAGTCCTAGTTTATAAATATTTATAATTATATTTGGCACGAACCGAGGTATTTTTTTTTTTAAACATTGAATTTACATAATTTCATAAATATTGTTTACATCTATTACTACTAACTGTATTCCGATGGTAATGAAACAATTTTTTTTATTATTAATGACAAAATTATTATTATCTGACCCGTATATTTTTATATACCAAAAGTGTTTACTTTAATAACTGTTTTACTACAGAGCTATAAGATATTTAAACTTAATGACGGCACTATAACTATAGGGTAGTTACCCCACCTTTAAATATACTCACTCAATAATTACCGAGTATTCGTTGATAATACACGCAGTTTTTTTGTGTTTGCTATCATAGTTAAGCTTCTGTATTAAGTTAAATGTATTGACTGTTCTAGTAATCGAATAAATCTGTTGAAAACATGCTTGGTTGAATTTTTCATGAAATTTACTTCAAAATGACTTTACAACTTTTTCAAATTGAAATTTTAAATCCTACAACATTTTTTTTTAAATTTTAAAATTGAATATTATTGATAAAAATAAAAAAAAAATTCAAAATTGTATGAAGGTCGGTTTAAAGTAAATTTCATGGTGAATTCAAACGCGTTTTTAGAAGATTTTTATTGATCACTAGTACCTATTATAGTACACCAGTATATCGTATATCAGTACAATTTGGAAAAAAAAGAAAACTATCTACTGTATCTTTTCCCCTTAAACGGGTATCGGACAGTAGATTAGGTGCATATATAAGACATTGCATATAATTTATATAATATTTAAACCATATTATTTATTTTATACTCTGTAACTCGGTTGTATTATAAAATAATCCGGTATAAATAACCGAGAAGCTATTTTTTTTTTTATTTTATTCTTAAGAAAAAAAAATATATATAGACATATACAAATATAAAATGCATATATATTTATATGTACATACAAATATATAGATATAATTTATATACGACTCTCAAAGGAATAAATGAAATAGACAAAGAAAAAAATTATCTTTAAGAAATATAATATGTAGGCTGTAATATTATTTTATATTTATTTTTATTTAAATGTTCTGTATACAATAGCATGCCACGAGGGAAAATGTTCACAGACGCAAAATAGTCATTCATAACATCATATAATAACAAAGGATTAGATCAACTCGAAAAATACAAAAAAATAAAATTTATTCTAAATCGTTTATTATCATATATGATAATTTAAATACGGAAGGAAAAAACGAAAAAAAAAACCAATGCAGTTATACAACTTGATATTTTTCTAATAATTTGTCATTTTAATTCGCAATATCATATTAAATTCACTCGTAAGATGCAGTCGTACACTGATAGGATTTACACCCCGCTTGTGTTGTACTTATTACAACCACAAGTGTCCTGGTACACAATTACCTATGAAGAGGACAGTACGTGTTCTATACAAATATACTTTTTTAAATAAAACGATAATTTTCTTCGCAATACTAGGCTTAGGGATTTCTAGCACAATAGATATTTCAGCAAATATGCACTGAATATGCTCTAAACTATATATTTTTATTAAAATTGTTACTAAAAACTTGATGTACAATTTATTTACTATAATTAATTTTGTTTTATTATTAATGGTTATTTAAAACTTTTGGTTTTGAGATGAATAATTTGAGAGTTATTGATTTAAATCCCTTACATGATGAATAGTATTTGTGTTTGATTCTGCTATTTTTTCAATTTTTCAAAAATATTATGAAAACAATAGAAGTCTCTAACCCTATTCATAATACCAATTATTAAACTAAATGCTAACAGTAATATACGTTACTGGAATTGGTACACATCTAGAATTTAAAAAGATTTAGCTGTGTGATTGAAGTAACATAATAATTAATTTATGTGATGATGATGTGATACTCGCATGCGCTGTCTCCATCTTACAAATGTACTCTAGTTAATCGACCTTTTATCAAACGGTTTTTATAGATATTCAAATTTATAAACGAAATATTATTTACGAAACTATTATATTTCATTTATCCATAGATAAGACTAAGTGTTAAAATATACTTATCTAGATAAAAATAAAATACAAAAATGCAGGAAGAGAGTTCCCCGCATACGACACGACAAAAGGTCTTGACCGCAAATCGGTAAAATACGATTCTACTGATAATTATTATTACTTCTCTTTTTCTTTTCTGCAACGTTGCCATATTTAATAATTTGTTTCGGACGATCGAGCACACTATTTTATGCTCGTCTAGTTTTATATAGGCAATTATATATTATATATTATATAGGCATTTTTCATAATAATAATAATACTATTTTGGGGAATTTGTGGGAAAAAGTTAGAATGATGTTTAAAACATACACCAAGACTTAAAATTTACAACGAAAATTAAATTTTTGGATTATCATTGTTTTTATTTAGTATGAATACTACCAATCATTTAACTGATCCAATTTATTTTACAAGCTGTTTTATTGTATATTTATCTATTTAGTGCAAAAGGCATCAATGTAAAAAAAAAATAACAACAATAATCATTATGCATTTAACGCAAGGTTTTTAACATTTTTAAAAAGGAATATCTAATTTTTTTTTTCATTGACTTGTATATGTGTTAAAACGCAATCCTTCGAACGAAAAGAAAAAAAAACAATAATAGGAACGTTGCAGGCAATAAATTAGTTTCTAGACGTGTTCCCAACCATTCGGCCAAAAAAAGGTAAACCGTTTTCTGGATCGTTCGATAGCCCCGCAAATGCGTCGGCGGCGACGACAACGGATTCGTCCTCCGGTGTTGCGGTTGTCGAAATAATAAAATCAAACAGTCACCTATAACTCTTTTCACGGTCTTATTTCGCAAGTTCACGGGTACTATAGGTACCTGCTCGTTTACTATTTGATTAATCGTGCAATGTTGTTAGCTGTCACAAGTCATTTGTGGACGATAGAATATTATAAAACATCACGGCGCACAGCTGCATGTGGCAGTATCTACGGAATATGACGAGACTTTCACAAATGTGACACTCGGGCCTACGCATTAAAATGCGAATGTGTATAGAGAACAAGACAAATGTACACGAAGCGCGTATAGGAAGAAAAAAAATTTACAGTAAAAAAACACGAAATTATAACGCTGAAACGAGTTTTGGGGGAAGCAAATCGGGAAAAAAAAATCCGATTTCTCGAAAAACTCGTCCTCGGCGCGTGTAATGGATTCGTCCAGTTAACAAACGCTATGACGTACGTTTAGAAAAATACCTTTTTTTTTTTTAATCGCGAGTGGCCGAATTTCGATGTTGCAAAATCGCACTCGCATCGGGTTTTATAGACTTTTCGATTTCGCACACCGTGATACCAATCCTGCAGCGCAACAGGTGCCCGTCGGAGATTATCTAAATTTCAATTTTTATACACACTAGTTGCATTTGAAAACCTTTTTTTTTTCAGTTTTTCGTGCGTGTAGTGGAATAGACGATTATGATAGTAAGTGTCTAGTGACTGGCGTCACTTCCCTAAGGGAATATTTTTTGAATAAATCGGATATGGTTTTTAATGCAATATACACTTCATACAGTGACAACTTGTATTTGCAAACTTCCAGCTCTTTATAAATATATTGTATAGATACGTCTTGATAAATAAACATAACTATCAGCTTTTATTTCATTTTTATCTAAATATTACAACTCGATATATTCATGTAAACTTGTTTTTATTCGTATTTACATAGCCATATATTTAAATATTTAATAGATACTTAGGTTGTACATGTGTACCAGTGATAAATGGACGAATAAAAAAAAAATAAAATTTTCCCGGCTAAACACCCAAAATATTTACCTACCATTTGGATATTTACACAAAACACATCAATATAAGGTTACTCGGAAGAAGAACGGGAGAATTATAATAGGATGATAAATAAATACAGAAGAATTGTGTGGCACGAGTGTATAGAGAAATAGACAATATTTTAAATGACAAAAGCCTATCGCGCGTACATTGATAAATTCGTATTACAGTGGCAACGGTGGATAAGAATTAAAGGGAAGAAAAAAGGCCAAGTTCTTTTGTTTTGTATACTGTAATCACCAGTAACTTCTGGTCAATTTGTGGACCCTGTCTCGGATTTAGTACTTTTTCGAAAAGATTTTTCTATATTCCGGACAGTTTTTCCACAATATTTAGATAACCGACAGTAAATACGTCAGGAAATTTTTTTTTGGCTAAAAAGGGATAAACACGAGATGTACTATAATCTTACCAGTTAACCAAACTCCGCCTAAAAATGGTTTTATTTTGATTACAATGTAATGGATCGTTGGTTTCATAATGTACATTACACTTTCCCGACTTCCAAACTACATCGGTGTACTGCTATGCAAAATATGTTCGGCTTTTTATCATTTTTGATTTCAATAAGTTTTATTGAAATGCGGTTTTTTTTTGGTTTGTCTATAAAAACATTTTTTTCGGTTAATAAAAGCGTTATGATTTTTTCATATCAAACCAGACGCGTATTTTTCAACCAGTGGTACTTTAAATTAAAATATTTTACGTCCCGATACTTTGAATGGAAATCGCAATACAGGTACCTAAATCTCACGAAGTATACATATAAAATATATTACCTATTTGTACTGTGTAGTGTATTTTCTAAAATTTAGTCACGTATAACTGCTTAGGTAGGTTACAATTTTCCGAAGTACGTGTACTTACTTTGTATAGTGTATTATTTTATGAAAATTCCGTTGAATTACTGCGTACCTATACAATTTTCGATTTAATCGAAATCGCATTACGACCGTATAAGACCGTATTGTGTAATATTATAAATATTCGGTAAAAATAAACTCAAATAATATTGAGACAATTTTTTTTTTTTTTAAACCTCAGTTTTTCGTTTTAAAATTATTCATTTTAATTTAATATTTGTTTTTTATTTTCACGTTATTGTATTGCCGTCAGAACGGTACAGCTGCAGTGTGCAGCTAATTTCAGCTTGATTGGATAACAAAAACGGAAGGAAGGGAAAGGGTCAAATTCAAATTCAAAAAAAATTGACCCATTTAGACGATAACTTAATAAAACCATTAAATATGTTTGCACCGTGATTATTGTATTCTTGCTTTGTTTTATTGAAGTACATGTTAATTGGTTTCGTTGTGTAATATTGTTATAATAATTACTATAATAACAAATTAAATATTTTATTATACGCGCCTTTTGACTTGTTAACTACATATTTCTTCGACAACAGTTGATTATGAAATAATGTTATATTTAAGTTTCTAAAGTTATGCTGGGACGCTGGGTTATCGGTTTGTTTGAAAAAATTAATTTTTTTAATTCTAGGTTATACAATTCTCATCTCTTAAACCTGCAAATATACTACGTAGGTATTTAAAATTTGACTTTTATCGGATTTACAGTTTACGATTATAGCATTGGTTAAATTTACCGTTTTTATTCGATTTATTTTTTTAATATTTAATTATTTTTTACATAAAATTGTATAATAAACTGTAAACTGTGGTGTTTTTCGCACAAACAATAACACGAAATATTTTAACCCGATGAACTTTTATCCAAATGGCATTTTCTTTTTGGAAGACTTGGTGGTTATTTTAACATTGTTTACACAATTTTAATTTTATTGTTGTCAATTCTCCTATTTTCGACACCAGATTCGGATGTACGATATACATAATTTTATTTTTTTATTCTCATATCTGAATCTGTTGTCTAAAATAGGGATTTCATATAAGACAATAAATACGGATTATGGTTTCGGAAACTGGTTCAAAACTGTACTTAAGTATACCTAAAAAAAACTCTTCTTCGATCCAAGTCCATCTAGCTGTAAAATTCGTGTATTCTTTTGAATAAAACACCATGCAGTATATTGTTCGTATTAATGTGGTTTAAAGGGTAGTTTTTACGCACAAATGTGCCGGTTATGATTATAATAAGTTGGAGGAAAATTGAATCACTACGCTAATTTTTATCTTGAAAACATAAATTAATTCTTTAATTTCTTGTATTTGTTTTATAGGAAACATTTGTTTGGGTTTTAAATAGAATTAATTTAGTAATAGTATATGTTGAATTCACCGTTACTCTTAAAATAAACACAGAAGTACGTTAGAAAAAAAAAAAAAAATACAAACATAATATAAAACAAGTAGGACTACGAAATATCGAATTATTTTTTTAAACTGAAATAATTGGACTATACTGGAAGTATGTTTACTTTACTCCCGGTTTATTGATATAAATTTACCCGTACAAAAACGAACCGCTTCAATCCCCTTATATTACAATATTCAAACCGAATTTACGAGCGACCTTATTAAAATAACCGTCTAGCCATAGAATAGTATATATATATATATATATAATATTTTGGTTTACAGAACTGTGTACCGAGTTTGAGTACACGACGCGTTGAGAAATACATACGAACGTCTAGACGAAAATTAACGATATTGTAATATTTGAACGAAAACCTATGATAATTAATTCCGTATAGTAGTGTACTTAGGTATAGGCACCCATCACGTGGGAATCCCTAACGATCGCGGCCGATTGTAATTCGCGGTCGTAAAACGCGCGCGTTTTCAAGCGCTCGCGCGATTATTAATAAAAAAAAAAAAAAAAAAACCGTACGCCGTAATTTATCGACGTTCTGTTGCGGGATTATTAAAAATGTGACTGGCCGTTTGCGAGTATAGTGTATGTTGTACACACACGTAAATTATATTCCGGCGGCGCACACCTCGTCGTGTAACACTGTTGCCGCAGTCGTGTTTGATAATTATTGTTGTGTGATAATATTATGTAAGTATATACATACCTATACTCAGGTATAGGGCGAGGTAAACATTCCGGTGTATTAAAATAGTATTCTAGCGCGCGGGCTTCGAGTTATTTTCCCGTAAATACGAAAAACGAATATTATACATATTCGGTAATAATTTTGGAACTCGACAAGTCGACAAAGTAATAATAGGTATACGTATATATTATGGTATACTCGCTCATCGCCTAGGCGTATAGAAATGATAGAATGCATTCATCATCGCATTATCCTGTCTGTGGGCAATGGCGACGACGACGACGACACGTGCAGTGGTTTAAACGAATGCCGAGTCGAAATTGAATTATCGTCATAATGTATCCTATATTAGGTGTACATCCGGTTTCCGCAGCAGTTCCGATAGTATGTTTGTATGAAATTGATAATTATAAATGTTTCTACGGAATTCTCTTTCCAAACACTTTTCCGTGTTCTTTTCCGGCCACATGATATTTTATCTTTCTCACGCACAAATTCTCTATATCCTATATTGTATACTAGGTATTATTTATTCATACGCACGAGTGTGTTTTACTCAAAAATGATAGCACGCGATATATTTCAGTCAGAAGGAAACTTAGGTTAAAATTGGCTATAAGGAGGGAGAGGGCTAGAAAAATCGGAGTAAGCAAATAAATTTTGAGCTTATTTTCAACATTTTAACCTTCACGGCGCTCGCATGCGCGTGGCAAAACGGGCACATTTATTCATAAATTAAAAGTTCATATTTTATTATTATACCCTGGGGACCAATTATTAAATCAATCGGGAAATGTTTTCGATTATAAATAAATCATATAATTGATCAGGTTTCGATTGATTTGAAAAAATAGTTCCCCAAATTCAAACCATCTTTATTTATTAAACTAATAAAATTGTTTTCTATGTCAAAAATAACCCGAGCCTTCATGGCCGTCTTCTAAAGTTTATTAGAATAAACCGAATACGCATGGCTTTGAATATTTGATTAGTAAAAAATGTTGTTTTACTGAATATACGTATTGGCAGGGGGGCTTTTAAATCGTAGTTGTCGATTCAGGTAACAATGGAAAAAAAAAAAACGTCTCCGGTTTATTCGTGATTATTATCGGTGTACATACACCGTGTCGCCTAAAATTCCCGGCCACACCACTATATTTTCTAGCTCGCTAGTCGTTTTTTTTTTCTTTCGAAACATGCGTAAACCCGCGACGAAACTATATAGGCACGTCGTACTATTACGTACGCACACATTATTATTATGATTGTGGCGGACGTAAAATTTCGACTAGCGCGTATATATCACTCAACTATCCGCACGAGACTCTTCTGCGACGTATTAGTGTGTATAGGTATAACAGTGCTGCGGTATGATGTACGATTATTGGTGTCCGGCCAAACGAACGTCCTGGAAATTATATTTATGTACTGGCGAGAAAATTTCATAATATTATATCATACACGCGGCGACTGGGATAATCCTCTGGAAGCCGTACCGTCACTCTAGGTATATAAGTATACTCTTCTGCAGTACGTGTAGTTCTGTGAAAAAGACGGGAGAAAAAATTATTAATAAGAAAAAAAAAAAAAAAAACTCCCTCTAACATTTCCGTATATTATAACGACGGCGCGGCGTGGAGAATTAATAATTGAAATGTAAAAAAAAAAACCTCCTGTGCACGTGCATAATAAGGGTCCGTTTAATTTTATCTCTCGTTACATATAGTTATTATCACATAGGTATTACACGCGTTAGTATTTTTTATACATGCATATTTATATATTATCGTAATTATAATATACAGCGTGACATTGTGTTAATTATGACTACATTATTGTGACCGTTATTGTGATATTTACGCGACTACGGGCACTTACCACCTGTTCGCGGACGCTCGACTATTATTACGCGTACGATATAATTTTAATCACGAAACGGGCAACAGTTAAAATTTCATAGTTACGTCCCGTATGATAATAACGGGTAGAACACGATTGCGTATGTTTTTTCGATAGATTAAAGAATAATAGGAAAAATTAAAATTAAAATCAACGCTTTTGCGTACGAATTCGTGCGCAACGTTGTCGAATGTACATATACTATACACTCGGTAATTGTCCAGTACAATGATTTTATCCAAACTATAGAATATTATTACTAATAAAATATAGTTAGTAGAAAAATTAAACCGTTGTTAAAAAATGAATTGTTTTCAAATACCTACATTTTAATTTCTGAACATCTATACACTTATACTTTCAAATATTGCAATTCATTTTTTTTTACTCATCATAATCCTTAAGATATATTTAATGTTGTGTTGATATCGTTAACAATACAAGTTTATGGAAAAACGAAAAGTATTTATGCATTATTTCTAGTTTACTCATGTGGTAGGTATATACCGGTATGCAAATTGGCAACAGCGCTTAAAATTTCGTATGCAACCGTGTAATCAAAAATCAGATAACGTCGTATGCAATCGTGTAGCTTATAAAGGTATCGCCGATAACGAACGTACGCAATCGTGTTTTACTCGATAATATTAACAAACAAATGCACGGGGTAAACGAGTTAGGGAAACCACAAAGTTCCAGGTTTCCTGCAAACGCATATTTCAAACAATAATAACCATGCATAGTTCCGTATGCGCAATTTTGAAAGAATTCGGTAACTTATAGTGGTATTATAAAATATAACTTTATTGGAACCTAAATATATTAAACATCTCAATGTGCAATAATTAGCTAACGGGATATTTTCAAACGTCACCAATAGTATTACTTTATATTTACAATATTGGCTATGGTGTACGAATGTATATTTGAATAAATAATGATAATTATAATCAAATATGACAAATTTATATTTAAAATTAATAATAATAACAACGTTATGGATAATATAGGTATATCTCATTTTAAACCAAATCATCAGCCGTTGTACTGTTGTACTGGACGGACAGAATGGGGATATAAGATGTCTCTAAACTTATATGTTCAGAAACTCAAAACTATAAAAAACATTATATTATAACAGAATAAGGATAAAAAAAACACACACCGTGATATGACTTTATTAAACAATTATTACATAATTTATTATTGTAAATGCGGACAAAAGACGAGTATGAATTTGCCAGAAACATACATGGTGCTTATTTTGACCATATTATGTAGTTAGCGGAGGAAAAATGTGTAAGGAAAAATAAATTGATTGACGTGACAGGCGAGTGGTAATATTTAAAAGTATAAGTATATAGAGTCGATACGTCTGGATAAAAGCTTTTGTAAAAAGTCGTAAAACGCGAGTCAAGGCCGAGTCGGTTAAAAACAGACGTGTAATCGTGGTGATGGCAATCAATTTTTAGTACTTAAACTATAGAAAAATAAAGAAATATGCGTTGAACACGCTCAAAATCTACTACTCAGGGTTGCTCGCTGAAAATTAAATATACTTTTTGGAATTTTTTTAAAAAAAATTTGGTGTGCAAGTATACAATTCCTTAATTGTTGAATATAACAGATATTAAAGTCGTTACGTTTCGGAGCGGTAAATTCGGAATAACTTTTTTCAATTGACATGTTAACGCGAAATAATAAAAAAAAAAAAAACCGATTTCGATTAAAACTGAGAATTTAAATTTAAGTAACGCTCGTGGTTACTGTATTTTTAATCTCTGTTTTTTCACCATTTCTCGTATAAACAATTTACATTTTTTCATTAGGAGAGTATTTTCCATTTTCTGTGTGATAAGTTAAGTACAATGCTTTTACCATGGTATGTGCTTTTTTTTTCTGTCAGTATGTAAACCACTTTTCAGCCCACGAATCTTAATACGATATTCGACTATAAAGGTAGTTTCTGGTGTAAAATTGTTTTCTAGTTGGTGCGCTACGAAAATGTTTTTATGATATTTTTTATAATTTTCTTAATAATTGGCGAAAAACAAAACCGTGAGGAAAACGGGAAAACATATTTAAAATAAATTGTGTATCCATTTTTAAATGATAAATTTATAATTCTTCCCTACTCTTTCAGTCTGAACTTTATACTGTTATAGGTAGCTCATGAATGGTAAATCCGATATAAGTGTTATACATGTCAACATTTTTAGAAACATATTCTCTATTCAAATGTGTGTTCGATTAGAAGGGTTGCTCATTTAAAATCAAACGTATAATTTTAATTAAGGTATATTATTCTAGAGTAGGAGTACAATTTAAAATAAAGCGTAAACGTTTCCACAATGGTTGGTAAAAAAAAAAAAAAACAAAAAAAAAAAACACAGAAATCAAATCCACTTAAAATCCCCCGAGAAAATTGCTGGTTCATGTAAAATGATCACTCTGTGTATATCATGGCTAATGTTGAAAATTTAGTAAAATCTAGTAAGTAGAACCGATTTTGTGCTATTAGTTTAAATATTAGAGTGAACTGGCCTATTGTTGAACTTAAAGGTAAGAACATTGTCTGTGTTTGCACGTCGGCTTTTCCATGATGTTTTAATTTTCTAGCGAGATACTATAGTATGTGAAAAATTGCAATTTAAAAATCATCGGTTCTCAAAATTAAAATACCGACAAAATAACCAACGTACAAACAAATTTACCATGTTCTTACCTTTGAGTTTGACAACAGGCCAGTCTACTATAATATCATAACTAACAGCCCGAAATCGGCTCTACTGAGCGAAAAGTTGACATTATCCAATTTTCAACATCAACATTCATTATATATATCTATATTTATACAATATGTTAGCTATATAATACAGCTCTACGCCCTCTCTCCGCTTGTTCAATTTCTCGTATAATAATATACTTTACGCTGCTCCATATAATATACAATATTATTTTAAAGTAAGTATATAGTAATATATAAAACCGCCATACGCGATACTATAAAATAATCGTATTACCCGCGGACTGCGGACTGCGCTCGGCGGCGGCCGCAGCCAGCCCGCTGCGAGGCCACTCTACTCTAATGGGGTCCGAAACATTTAAAAACGCTCTGCGGATTTTATAATAGTAATACGACGACGGTCGCGTATAATAAGACTTTTTTTTTTTTTTAACTGTTATACGCTACGAGCACGACGACGACGATGACGGTTTCCATTTCCGATCGCCACGACTTGCGTCTTCTATATTATATTATTCTATATACGTTGGTACCTAACCGTTTGCATCACGTCCGAAATAATGTGCCACCCCTAGTATCTCTTCCGAAAGTCGTTTCATCTTATATTGTAATTATTATTGTTATTATTATTACGTTTTCTATTATCGTTACTATTATACCGTCGGCGACCGTTTTTCGGGCCTTTTACCGTACGTGACACCCGCACACGCGTTTCCACACCATCAACGTAGACCCCCTCCCGGCAGCACGTTTTTCGTTCTGTACGTACAAAAGATACTATTATGGCGGATACTTATATAATAGACGTGTATATACGACAGAGAGATTTTTAAAGTCTACGTTTTTAAAACCGCCGAGTTAATCGCAAAATCCACTTTATTATACTTGTATTATTATTATGGAATCAAGAATGATCATCAACTCGAGACCGGCAAATAGGGCAAGTAGGAGGAGATTCCTAGCTAGGTTTTCTCGCAGGTTTTCGAGAGTATCACAAAAGACACTACTAATATCAAGACGTGTATTTAAATATTCGGTGGTGGCGTGGTTTTTTTTGTTTGTAAATAATATGTAGCAGTAGAAAAAAATGTCATAACAACGAACAACCTATAAGTCCAGTAAAATCGAGTGCTGTAACTAAGCCCTTGCACTTAACCTTTTTCTTTAACTTATCTAATAACAAAGTTTTGAAAATACAAACACTCATCTGATTTGGTCATGAAGCAACTGCTTTATAGGATACCCTTTCACGCCGCTATTGAAAATTTCAATTTTTGTGTAAGGTGTTGTTTGGTCGATTATCAATATTTGATACACCTGAGCAAATGTATCGAATTTGTCAACCACTAAGGAAAGAATCCTTCTTTTATACATTGATTTAACTAGATTTTAAAACTAACAAAGAGAAATAGATTCATATTTTCGCAGTGTTTAAATTGTATATTGTATTTTCAAGAGAAAATATCGTCGTTTAAACTTTAAACATTAAAGTATAGTGGAAATCGGTAAAGATATAGAAAAACCCAACATTTATCCATGGATTAATTATCTGCAATATCTTTCAAATAAAATATGTGAATAACTGTTATATGAAAACAATTTTTAATATTTTAACATTATTTCTGGCAGACCCAAAATCCCAACTAAAATACTAAAAAGTTGGACGAGGTAAATGCTCGCGTTAAACTCCCCAACTTCCAACACTATCCTCCATGTTAATGGTGTATGGTTTATTTTCGTTTTTATATATATATATTATCGTATAAAGTATTATACGCCGTCTTCTTTTTATAAAATGAAAACATTATTATAATATACCGATAATTATTTTCAAATGGATAGATATAGAAGACGCTTCGTATAAATTAAGTATATTTCAACGATTCGTATTGCATATTTATAAGTTCAAAGATCAAATATTTACAATACAATAATAATTATTCGACCGTAAAATATTATACTCAAAATTGATGGTTATTTATTTAAATAGAAACCGTATATACTAATGTCGTATATATTATAATAATACGAGAATCCAAAAATAAAAAAACAGAAAAATTTCGCACATGGGTGGGACACTGTTGTAGATAAGAAGTTGGGAACGTAATAGAGGGGAAATTTAATGCACATATGTAAGCAAAGATAAATTATTTCTAACGAAAAAGCGATTCTGAGCGGAGTTCAGTTGATAGTTTTGCTTTGTCAACAAAATATATGTCATATTATGGGAAAATAATTACATAGGCATTATATATTTTCTTTAATAATATTAGTTTATTATATTTTACCATTTTTTTAATTTTTCCTACGTTTTTTCCCATTTATTGGAAAAATTCCTGGGAAAATCAAAAAAATGGTCGCTCTAAAGTACCTCCCTAGTCAGATTTCCTTATAGAAAAAGTGCTATAATTATAAATTGAAGCAAAAATGTTAAAAAGTTGTTCACAGGAAAAAAAGGCCAAAATAGTTTTAAACTAATACCTGCATTTTGTACATTTTCCCGTTTTTCCTCAGTTTTTTTCCGGTTTTTACAATACAATATTGAAAAAACTTCAGACAAAACTAAAAAATGACCTCTCTAAACTCTAAAGTTCTTCTCCAGTCAGATATTCTTAAAGAAAAATTGCTATCATTATAAGTCGGAGCAAAATTGTTGATAGAAAAGTTATCCACAGAAAAAAAATAATAAATAAACATGATTGTAAAACTATAAATTTCTTCGCTTCACTCAGAATCTAAAATAAAAAATATTGAAATGCAGAAAATAATGAAAGAGATGAGAATAATCATGAATTTTTTTTTAACGATAAATGGTATAAAATGATGAAAAAAAAACCATATCATGTTTTATGAAAACGTAACGATATTAGGTACGAGTACATTTAAAATACATTGTATAAAAATAGACGAGTAAAAATTCAGAGAAACACGAAAATTTAGTATTGTATTAAATTATTATTATATGTGAGTAAAGTGAATTTCTTTCGCTGTACATTAAGATAAAAGGAACGACGGCCGAGATTTAAAAGGAAAAAAAAAGATTGCGAACGTTGTTAGTATTTATACGAGTATTGCGCAGATTATGGTCAAAAAGATAATATAGACCGAAATGAAAATGGATAAAAATGTGTAGAGATTTTAAGGAATTGCTTACATATATGACAGAAAAAACATTGAGAACAAAAATCACGTATAAATATACGCGTAAATCCTCGCTCTTTACATACACTTGAACGTCTTAAACGAACATTTTCGTATTTAAATGACTAGATTTATGTGTGAAGCCCTCTTTTTAAGAGGGCTGAATTTCTAAAAATCCATTCTCATATTGTACATCTACGGTGCATTATTATATGGAACTACAAAATAAAAATTCTGGACGTGGTCATTTCTGATAAGTCAATGAATGGTATTTGGCGTTTTACTTAGATTTTTTATTAGATTATTTTCCAATTAAATAATGTTTTATTTATTGATGTATATTTGTCTTTTTTTCTATAAAAAAATGTGTAAATTTGATATTTTGATACTACTGCTGTCCCGCATGGTTTTGACCGTGACAGTTATGCTCTCAATAAAACATAACCATTCAGGAAGAGTGTATTACTTTTTATTGGTGAAAGAGTTTTTAGAATCGGATCAGCAGTTCCAGGGATTACCTTCAACAAACAAACTTACACATAAAATAATTTCTTTATAATAGGTATCAATAAGTATATAGATATAGTAAAATGTCCTTTAGATATTTTTGAAGTTGTATGCAAAAATGTATAGGTATAAGTAGAGGGCCGATGATTTGGTGGGTGATGAGTAAAAAATTTAAAAAAAAGTCATCAAATCAACCTATTAGCTTGGGAGCCAATTTGTTTAGCTCTTTTTGAACTCTTTTTAGATAAACCTGGCCTTGACACAAAGTACTTTAAAATTGTACAAGTTTCTTATTGCTATAAGTTCTATAAGATACCCGTATAGGTCTAAATAATTTTTCCATGCCACAGGTATATTATGATATATGATTAGTCAACGAAAAAGTTTTATTTTTGTTAAGTAAGCCAAAGGTTTCTGTTGAAATATTTACATTTTTAAGATATCAAATGTTTCTCAAAAAAACCGTTCATTTTATTTGTATTTTTTCACTTTGACAACTTTGTGTGTTTTATTGGAAAATATTGTAGTTGTACTCGTAACACTTTTCGTATATACTCGTAATATTAGCGACCCGTTATTGTAAACTCGAAATGCGATTTGTCTACCCGAAAACATAATACTAGAACACGTGGCGCAGAAAGTAACGTAGTTTTCCACATCGCCAAATATTACCATGGAGGGTATATATCGTATTCACACGATATAGTATTATTTGAATTCCTCTGCGTTCATACGGGGTCAAGTTGATTTCACATAATATTGGTTTTTATTTATTTATTTATTTTTTTAATGCCTATGAGATACACAACATGATCCATTTATCACGACCGGCGTTTTTCTCGTGAAAGATTTTAATAGTAAATTGTATTTCTTTCAGTCATCATAATATGGTATAGTTATCACTTACCTAGTTATACTAGTTATGGATACTTTTATTTCAATGTTATTTTCAGTTAGGTATTTACTCCGGCTCTTAATCACCTAATTAAATGAACAGTATTAAATCTATATTTTTGATTTTAAAATGGGAACATTCCTTTTATGAAACACAGTTTCGAATATAGAATATTTTTCTATAAACATTTTGAAATATGCATAACACATTAACATTGGATTTGACGTTCACGAGTTATAACTAGATGCAGATGTTTATAAGCTTTAGCATATTAAAAAAAAAAAAAGAGCTAGTTCATACCAAAGTGTGTTCGTGACTTAACGATTCTAAGAATTTTATTATTTTAAAGATATATTTTGGTATTTTTAGTGCATATTCTCATTTAGGGTTAAGTATAAATCTTTATTCTTTAGTATATTTAACAAAAGTTTTTGCATATTTAACGGGTTAGAGTATTTATAAATGGGTCATTGTATGGATCAAATGTATTATTTTATAAGTCCTGAGTTTCACGCCATCCCTGTGTTCCGACCACACGCTGATGGGCCGCATACGTTTTGAAAATTGAAAGTTTGTTGACGTATTGTGGCCACCCGCAGAACCTGATACGGTATTTTATTCTTTTGTGTTTTCTTTTTGAAAACGCGCAAATCTTTATAAAATCCACGTCGGGCCGACCTCTTTAAATAACGAAATACTTCACGTTTAACAATAATGTCCTCAAGAGTACTAAAAAAATAAATGGATCTAGCGAATATACTATCGTGTATATATAAATATCGAGTTCAATGTTTACTGAGCCGTTTGTGCATGTACTGTTTCGGTCAATAATATTCAATCAGATGTGTTCGAATATAGAGTGCGAGTGTTACACGAGTTCTGTATATGCAGTCTTCGGAATGAACTAGTTCATCAGTTCAAAATTCGAGATGCATCAAACTAGAGTTTTAATCAACTTTTTTAAATAAACTGTAATCAACAGAGTCGTTTATCAAAAAAGAGATTTATTAAGAGATCTAAAATTTTTAATTTGATAAATTAGAAAATTATTTAAAGCGATTTTGTTGCCAACTTAATTATCACAGTTTAAATTCTAATTAGATAATGTCATTTTACTATATTTTAAAAAGATTGAAAATTCTACTAAATAACATAATTTATATATATTATGACATCACTGTGAATCTAAGACTAAAGTGATTTGTGGTTAAAGCTAGAGTGGGGTATAAAGAGGACATAGCCCATTTCTTATTTATGGTAATTTTATCAGTTCCCTTTAGTTAGATTCCTCAAAACTTGAGGGAACGTTATTTTGGTTATTGTTGTTGGGACATTTTTAACGAAGTTTTAAAAACTCCGTTTTACTATATTACTAAGCGGACATGTGTATGGCAATATTTGTGGAAGATGGTGTACAGTTTATTTAAACCCCTATCATTATAACATTTTTATAAACAAATGTATGTGAGAAAAAACAACTTTTGGAAGTTTTGTCACCACATGATAGGTTTCTTAGAAGTTAGGTTAGATTTAGTTACGTCTTTCAATTTTCGGTAAATATAGTCTCTCCTTCGAAGTTTTCCCCATGTTAACCTTTGTACGTAATTTTAATGAAAATGAATACCTACTTAATCTAATCTTTAATAAACCTAAGTTAATTTACAAATGAACTTTTAACTAATCAAGTTTATAAATATATATAAAAAAATATTCCACGAACTCAGTTCAAATACAATTATACAATGCTTATGAACTAGTTCATGAAAAAGTATATAATTTAACGAACGTTTCCAAGGTCTGAGTACGTGTTAATACATGAACTCATAAGACACTTAAAAAGTCGTTGCATTAAATATTCGTAACAAATACATGTTTTAATAAAAGCAGGTTTGTTTTTTAAAAAAAAAAAAAATATACTCGTGGTAAGTTCGTAATAATATTATTTTTAAATATTTGTTTAGATTATTTATTTCGAAGGTATTTTTTTTATACACCTACCTTCCTACCTATTTTATATAAAACATTATTGTTGGACTACTCACGTGAAAAGTTTAGCGCGTCTTCGTGGAATTACTTTTTTTTTTCTCTCCGCCAAAGAAACCGTTCGTTTTTCACTTCCTTTTCCGATAACAACGAACGTGGTTATAATTTTTGATTTATATAAAATAACTTTTTACAAACTATCGAATTTCCAAAATCAAAATGATACAAACCAAACGAAGAGCACATTGCATTGTATTGGTACGTCATTTTTATTAACTGTCTTGAATGATTTTGAAACGAAAACGTATTTCTTATCGAAAACGATTCCGGGTCACGAGGCCGTCGTATCTGAACATATTATATACTCTCCGATGGTCTACAATTTTTTCTATACTTTTTCATCTGTCGCTCTTTAAATTTGTTACAGGTGGCATTTTTCTATATTTTCGATAAGTTTTTTGCAACGTCATCTTTATTATGATGTACCTACATACATAAATATTTTTAAGATCGATTTCATAAGCACGACGAAGTGTTGTCTTATGGTTAATGAGCCGATGATTTCTCTTTGCGTTCGCGCAGATTTCAATCGAATACAAATTTACGTTGACCCGCACCCCGAAGCCAAAGACATTGAAATACCCGTCTATACGCGTATTGGTGTTCCTGATTTCCAAAACTTCACGGAACGTATACCGTAACATAATCAAAGTCGTAAACGGTCGAATCACGATTTTCGGTAAATTGAATTTTAAATTATCCATTCGAGTATATTATGTATAGTACCTAATTCGCTTGAGCGAAAAAATGATTAAAGGTTTTATATAGCTACAGATAGTGTGACGGTAGTTTAGTTTTCGAAAAAACTATTCACTTTTATTAGAGACATAAAATTAACTACGTATCACGAATACGTAATGCCGTGTGTAATATTCGTCGTATTTGAATTTTTTATAAATGTGTGCCGTAAAAACAAGATTATTAGGTTATTATTATAATTTTACTATCGAATTTTACAAATTTCTAGACGAATAAAAATACGTATTAAAAAAAATTTAGTTGATAATGCCACGCAGATGAATTTTTTAAAAAAGTTGATAATGCATAGACAGGTGGAATCTAAATCGTTAAACTGCACCTTTAATTGTTTAAATAAAAAACATAAAACAACGTTGATGAGCTTTGTTGATTTGTATACGAACTCGTAAGAACGAAACTTTGTAATTTATATTAGTCTATAAAACACTTAAATCCTAATTTAGCTACTATTATGTTACATCAATTAAAATTTTAACTGCATAGGAGAAAATTTATTTAACACCTGCATTATGATAATATACTCATGTATTACTATAACCACGCATCAAAAACGATCTGTGGAATATAATTACTGGAAATAGCGAATTATTCATCAAAGGTTTGTAAGGCGGGTAATAATAATTATTATAATATTATAATATTTAATAAAAATAAATTATCAACGGTTTTTATTCGCTGTAAATTTATACAATATATTTATATTATAGTAATTAATTAGTTCTTTAGATGAGTTTATGTTTATAGAAGTATATAAACAGTATACTAAGAAGTCAAAAGTTATTTATATTACTAGCTATATACAGCGTTTGGATTATTTAAGTAATGATAAATTATGTTCTGTCTGGACTAAATTATCATGTTCTTATCTTCATAATTATATTTAGTAAATGCTCAGATAATAGATACCTAATAATTTTATGCCATTATTCCCCAAATGTTTTATTTTCGCTGTACCTAATGTACAAAACCACGTTGAGATAATAGAATTATTGACTTGCTCATGCACGACACTAGTACTATGTATTTCCTCTTCTTATTTAATACTAAATTTCTTCTAAAATAATTGATTTTTTCATATATTAATAATAATAATAATAATAAAAAGTAGTTGACATACTTTCTAATGTGTATACAATACTATTTATTGAATTTTTAATAATATAGATTTTGAGTATGAATAATTAGGTACCTAGCTTTAGCTATAAAACATTATTTGTATAAACTATCTTGTATCTTTATTATTTTTTTATGTTATTTGAATAACTCAAAATAGTATCTTTTATTTGTTATCTTAGATTATTCTTTACTCGTAATCGTTATCTTTCATCTAGATTAAAATAATATTCATCTGTAAAAATACTACCTATATTTATTATTTTGAAGGTTTTACAAATGTTTCGTCGTTAAAGGTAATATTATATGTGAAAACAGAAACTTATATTTATATATATATATTATTTTCACTATAATTATATCTATATGTTAAAGATAATTTTATAGTTTTGAGAAAAAAATAAACGGACAATATAACTTTATTGATATTATCATCTTTAATTATCTGATTAGTATGTCGCAGATTTTCATGGTTCCTTTTCTCAACTAAAGTAATATTCCTTCAAATCCTTGTAACTATAATTTATAACCTTACAATAGTTACATATTATACTATATTATAATTATTATCCATGTCTATATCGTATTTTTTTTCATTCACTCCAATGTTGGACTGTCTCTTTCAAAATGTAATTTTTCGTCAGCTTCGATGACACTTTTCGTCAAATTATCGTGACGCAGTAAATATTTTATATCATTCGGTCCCTTTTATGATTATAATTCTATATGTGCCAAATCGTATTAATTTTTTCCTTTATTCCGTTAGGTACTATCTATAGGTTTGTTATTTTTTCTATTCTTTGGATATTAAACATATTTTTCGATAGTATCTGTTCATTGTTCAAAAGCCTCTACATTTCTGTTCTCGTCGTCTACACTGATTGTCCATAAATTTCACAACCATCATATTATCATTATTATTATAAATATTGAGCCACTTTCCACATGCATACACTTCTCGTATAGGAACTTTTTCTCCGTAGGGTCACACTCTATTTGCGGTTAGTAAACAATTTTTATCCCGAAAAGACGTCTGTGCTTATGATAAATGTGTTACAAAAAAAAAAAAACAGAAAATTGTATTATATAATATAGACATAGACGAAAGAACCGCTGCCGGTATTCATACGCGATTTCCCGTTGTCGTATAATTTTTTGGGTCTAATGAGAAAACTGCGCGTATAGAGACGGACAATTGAGTTTTTATGAACATATCGCACAGTCTATTTAAAATAATATTATAATTTTTTCGTACTCGTACACACATAATCCGGTGACGGCGGCGGTGTGAAGTGAAGGATGCACATTATTAACGTATTCTGTTGGCTCGAAAACAAAATTTACTGTTCCAGGTAAGTGCCGCGGAGCATTCCGACCATATAATTTGTTGTTTCTTTATTTTTATATATATTTTTGAGACACGACTATACGAGTAATATATATATATATATAAATGTTTATCATGTCATGTACACCGCGCGACATAATATTATTACGTCACTCATCAGTGGGGATAAAATACCGCCGATAACCATCTAATTATTAAAAAAAAAAATCCCGTTTAAAATATGCGTAGACGATATAAATGTGTATTATTTTTATTTTTAACGCGTGCCATGACCGTTTTTTCACTATTATTTCAGCACCTTGTTTAGCGTTTACGGACTTTGGGCCCGTGCCAACGGCGGGTAAAAAAAATTATAATAAAACGATTGAAAGAGACGATAATATTTCGTTATTCGTTTTTCCGCGCATAAGATACCTAATATTAGAGAGAAGCTAGACGACGCAATAAAACAGGATCAGGAGAAAAACATTTTTTCCACCGTTTCGCCCAAAATCGCGATCAATTATCTTAATATACACGATTATTATATTATTATACAGATGATGTCACGAAAACTGTTTTTAAATCGTTAGAGATTTTTTTTACGATGTATTTTACAATTCTATCAAATAGAATAATCATTTAAACAATTCCTATATTTCCGGTAAAACGTTAGATATATGGTTAAGTTATGTTAGATTTGGTTAAGTAGGAGGACGTTACCCGAACACGGTTAAGCGCCGGCGTTTATCACGACGTGTCGTAATTATTTATATTGTTATTAACCTTGGTATACGATATTATGTCCGTTGTCTAATCATACCCAATATTAGGATTGTTATCTAGAAAATGTGGTCTAAAAGATAATCTAGATACATACTGAAACCAAAACATCTCGTCTTTGATCTATTTTAATTATTTCCAGTAAATTAATACATAATATATAGTAATATATTACTGAAGTACCAGAAAATGTGATGGTTTTAAACTCGGATCCAAAGAAGCCAGAATTTGTTTGATTCAACTAATCTAGCTTTTCCTTGTAATTTGGCCAAAATATGTATGTACCTACGTTATTTCAAGATTATAAATTATTAAATAAAAATACTCATAGTTGTTGATGTATATTTAATGGACGGGAGAGAGAATATAACCGTCTCACTCCTAAACTGTTCCTCTCTGCGCACGCCACTGAGCGTATTGATAGTGTATCCTTTTATTAGTAGACTGGCATACATAATATATTATACTACCGTACCGGAGAGTTGGACATTTTTTCTTTTACTAGTCACGCGATGCTGTGGACGCATCGTGGGCGTTCAACATTATGGAAAGCATCGAGTGGCATTTTTCAATTTTTTTTTAATTCTACAGAGGTGCAAAAATTATGTATTGCATCGTTTTACTATTAATAATATGCATATATTTTAATGGTTTCGTACTAACTGCAGATTATTACTGCTATATATACCTACCCGTACTCGCGGTCAATAAAAAGTTATGCCAATTATAATATTATAATATTGATGCAAGTTTCAACGATAATCGTTTGGACAAGGCTGAGCAAGTTAATGAAGAATATTAATTCAGTTAAGTTCGTTTAAAATAAAAGTCACACGGAGAGTAGTGTAGGTACCGTATAGATTTAATCCAATTAATCCCTCCGTCCAATAAAAGGACACACAAAACTTTATTATTTATATATGATGGTATTCAAATAAAATGTATGGATAGTAATTTAATAATTTTTTAAACTCAAAAGAAATCGAAATAAATAAACTTATCGTGATAAAATATCAAATTAACTAGTTATTAATTACCAAATTAATGTAAAATAAAGTTAAGATAAGTGAAAAATCAACAGTTAAAAGTTAAAACCAACTTGACTTTTAACTTTTTACCTCATTAATACCCAGTTTTGTTTTTGAGAATATATAATGTCCGTGATTTTTTAATGTATTTCAATAATAATAATAAAAAAAAAAAAACAAAAAAAAAAATAGTTTTAAACAATTCTGCTAAAAAAATCAATGATTTGTATTGTGTTTGCCGGTGCCACGTGCCGTAGTCCGAAAAACCCGGCCCCATGCCTTTACTATGCGGTCGCCACCTTGAAATTTCAATCCTTTTAACGTCCGGTCGACGTTTTAAATGACCGTGAGACACGATTATTATTTTATAATACAATAATATGATGTGCGACTGTTGTTTTTTTTTTTTTTAATCCACTTCAAAACGTTTATCAATTTAGAGAGATGTGAGGCTGTGCTGTGTTTAAACCGGCAGTATAATCTCGCATATTATACAGCATGGTAATATTATTTACAGACTACTGGTCGTACGGTCGGTGACGATATAATGTTGTGGATCAATTTTTTAATAGTAGTATTATCTACGAGAATGGTTACAGATTTAATGAAACACGTATAAAATCGAGTTGGGTAAGGGGGTGTGGAGCAGAATCGATGCGATGGAGAATGAATTCAAACCGAGAAATTTGTTTTTCGATCTATTTATAACATATTTTTTCGCTTACAGAAATTCGTGCGGAGATTTAGTTTAAATATAATTATGATCAAAAATTCGAAATATTATAATATTAAATGTACAGCCGATACGCGGGTGTGCCTACTATCATTAGTTAAGATTTTTAACACCCGAGTGCGTTACTCGATTTTAACAGTTCCCACAATAGTCACCGTTGTCGACAGCGTGAACCGATCTGGGAGGTGAAAACACAATACAAATAATTACTAATTATAATTTATAATAATGCGATGTACAATCTCCTGCTGTGCTGCGAGTAAGAATAAATAATTAATATTATAATGTGCCTGACGCCTCCCAAGATGAGCAATACACAAATGGTTAAAAAAAAAAAAAAATGTGAAAAATCCACAATATCTACGTTCGTATTTTTCGAATTAAATTTGCCGAGTTTATGCAGAATACTGTTATCATTCGAACCACGGGTACTTGGTCATCACCGTTTCAGGACGGAATTTGATAAGTAAGGAATCTAGAGGGAGATTTGTATATGATACTAAATGCAGAATGCAGTTAACAGTTCGATAAACCATTGTAATCAAAAACTGATTCTGAGCGGAGCTTCCTGACCTTGGTAAAATTAGATAAATATATTAAAATGGTGTTCTTCCCGTTATGACCCATGTATAATCGATGCGGACTTTTTGTCTAATGGTACATTATTAGAGACATTTATCGACATATTCTACAATTTATCCCCCAGATTTTTTTACTTTTTACTTTTTAAAAGAAAATACTTTTTCGTTTGGTAAGTAAGAACATTTTTCATTGTACCTTAAAAAATGTGGATTTTTAGCCCTATTGTACTTTATTGAATAAAAAAAATCTCTAAATTCCCTGCAGTAGATTTACCATTAATAAATTATAAAAAAACTAAGTAAAAAATATCGGTACATGAGTTTTATTTTTGTTAATTTCTGCAGGGTTATCTTTGGCACGACTAATACTACTACAATACTATTCCACTTCAAATCGTTTTATTTTTTTTTTTCTTACGATGATTTATCGATGTCTACCGTTTATATTGTGTTTAGCTCATAAACTTTATAAGCTAAACATAACCCTGTATATTTGTTTTTGTTCATTACCGATTCTCCGAACGTTTTTTCGTCGCTACTGCAGATTTCGAACGCGGATTAGAGCGGTTTTGTGTTTTCGATCACGGACGGACATACATTTTTTTTTTTTAAGCAGTTCAGAATATATATAGACATAGAAAACGCGAGCCGGACGTTCGCCCGCTCTACCGCGTCTCCGCAGTCGTAAACTGCAGTAAATATACTCGGCAGACGGAGAAACTGCAGCAGCGGTAAACTATGAAATCTGTGTGTAGGTACCGAAATACGTTTAAAGAACAATAATATTCGAAACACTGCCATAGCAGCGCCATGAAAATATAACTCGCGCCCGTTGATTTACGCGCGAACTTTGTCCGAGTAATTTATCGTGACGTAATTATACTTGTGGTTTTTTTTTTTTTTTTTTTCATTTTCACGTTAAATTTCGTTTTAAATGTTTGAGGCGACCGCCGCGCCGCCGCCGGTGCGCTTTCCCTACGAAACTAATCGACCACTTTTCGATTACGTTTATGTTTATAAATAACTTTGGTTTTTTAGAATTTTTATTTTTTTTTTCAAATAAAATTACGAGACGTAGGTCGTGCGGCCTGCTTTTAGATTTAAGGAGAATAATTATTATTGTCACAGATGCCGCAGCCGCACACCGCGAGATGACTAATGAAAATAATTCATATTAAAAAAAAACAAAAACCGGATATTATAATTCGCACCACGGGTAAGCATCGCTGTGATTTATAGATGGGTAGGTGCGATATTATTACATACCGTTAGGCGTATAATTTATAAGTTTATGTAATTTATGATGCAGTCAACAAAGATAAAATATATCATATATTTGATTAGGTTCTGTCTGATTGATCGGAGCAGATTTAAAAAAAATAAAAATTGTTTTTATAGTTTTGTTAAAATATGAACAAGTCACGCTATAACCATGATTAATAATTTTGCATCTTTTTTCTTTTTTTATTTTTATTTCGTATGTGACCGAGAGAAAGTAAAAATATGGGAAGTCGGGAAAATGGGAAGGTATATGCATATAGAATTTAATTTGAATGAGTTAGAATTGAATGCGTCGATAAATCGTTGTAATCAAAAACCGTTTCTGAATAAAGAAATACCAAAACGCTGAAATCACGAAAAAAAAACTGACCTGATGTCGTCATTAATTTGTTTTAATTTTTAAGAAAAACTTTCGGAAATATAGGAACTTTTTTTCAAAGAAAGTACCGCTTCCAGGCGATAACTTTGCACGATGTGAACAATTTGGAGTATATGTATCCTAACCGAAAAACTTTTTCCGATAAAAGGAACCTATAACCGGTTTTAGGGTGTAAATCTGTTGAGAATTTCAAAAAAAATGTTACAGGCAAATATCACCGTTAAATTAAAAATTAAAAAAATTATATACATGATTTTTATCTGTGTAATCGTACATAATAAAAATATAATATTATTATCATAATTACCATAACTACTACTGCAATGACTACTCGTACTATATTTTAACTGCGCATTTAGTTTCATTAATGAGGACGACGAGAATGATAGTTGACGTTAATACGAAATTTAATGGTTTTTTTTTTTTTTATTTCGTACAAATATAATACTTTTATATATGAATTAGGTATGTAGGTAGGCATTAGGTAGGTAGGTCGGTACTTTTCATAAAAATATATAAGTATCATTACTATAATATTAAAGAAAAATAACGAAAAAATAAGAAAAAAAAATGTTCATATATTATACATATTCGGGAAAAGAAAAAAAAAATATCATTAATTTCATCGCCTACTACCTGTTAATATTATTACGTTTTTAAATGTCTCCGAAATAATTTATGATTGTTGTACACACAATATTTCACCACGAACTAACTGTACATCGTTATACCCGGACTGGTGTGACTCTATATAAAAGCCATTCATATGATGTAGTATCCATCAGAACAAACCATCAGTCGCGCTGCATATATCTTGAATATTACTCCACGGGACCATAGGTGTTTGCGTTTATTGTCGCATTCCCCCCCCTCCCGAGAATACCCCGTGGTGAATTCGAGGATACTTGTCTATGACCAGCGTTTTGATATTTATTAAGTAACGCGGTAATATCCTAAAAATTTATTCGGATACTGTTTAGTTATATGTACAATATTTATGAAGACCTCGTTATAATGGTGTGGATAAAATGGGACTTACTAGGAGAATAATTTGTAGAAGAGTATGGGAAATGAAAAAAAACGGTGGAGAGCGGATGAAACGAAGGGGAATTTTTTTTAAGAAAGTTGAGATAATAAGGGAGGATAATCGATTCTGCCGGAAAGTAAATTGGACTAGAATGGTAATAAATCACGGAGGATGGGACTGTTATTATAATAATGGGCAACATTTTATCTGGAAATGACCAAACGGAGAAATCAAGGAAGAAGTATTATTTTTGTCATGTGTATTGTTATAATAAATATTATTAAGATATTGAAGTGATCAAATTTTGATTGAATTTTTATATGAACTTCACTATTTTGTTGGGGGTGATAATTTGACTTTATTCCTCTGTTCATATCCACCAAATATATCTAGGCGAATGCAATGTTGTATATGCAATGTGCATAATGTTAATACTATAAGTATGTGCCTTTTGGCGGTTTCAACTTTTGAACTTCTCCACAATCATTTTTATGCTCAGATTTTATGTTTTCGCGAGAAATAGCCTTACAGATTCATGAAAATAAACAAATTGATTAAAATGTGTATAAATACAATTTTAGTCAATGATGTGCCTTGAGAAGGTTTAAATTTCCAATCCCCAACTTTATCGTTTGTTTATACGTTAACGAAAATCTCAAGAATTACTTTACATATTTTGATGAAATTATTTAGTAAAATTCATTATCATTCCAAGAAGGTTATAGGATAAAATTTTACCTAAAAGAGGAGAAAAATAATAGTCTGTGAAGTAGAAAGGAAGGGAGTGGACGTGGTTAATAAATGTCAAGTAAATACGAATCAAAACAAATACAAATTTAATATTATTAACACCAGTAAGAAACTCTGTCAACCAGAATTATTTTAAATAAATTATTATTCGATAACGGCAAAAAATTAGCCCTGGAGAAAATTCTATTCTAGGGTGAAGTTTTGCTGCACATGTGTTTTTAAAATAATTTTTATCTAAATATGTTTTTATTTTATTCGTTTATATTTCGCATTTATATCTATCACGATCTTATACATTATACCTACCCACCTATCTAGATATATATAGGTATAGGTACCTATACCGCACATTAACCATAATATTATTTTTTTCAAGCAATTTGTACTAAAAAAAAATAATAAAAAAAACGGTTAGTTACGTACGTATTGAATCGAAATAATATTTCATATTATATTCACACGCACATAATTTTAGACGTGCCGTAATATTTACACGCCTGTATTATAATAATGATAATATATTATTTATTATTTATCGTATTCGGGTACACGATCAACAGTGTTCGCCTTGTCAGGGAATGCTTTTATAATATTATCAGCTATTGTTTAGCGCGTGTCCTAAACACGACCACCACCCGTTTTGGCGCGTTTTACGCAACGCCGGCGGCGATACTCGTCGTTCTTTTTGTTTGAAATTGTCGGGTTTTTATACAGAGCGATACAACGCGAACCAGCTAGTCGAAAAAAAAATTGATTCTTAGTTTTTTTTGTTCTTTTATTAAAGAATCGTTTAAATTGCATTATTACTCGTATAACTTATACATAGACCTTATAAATATTTACGATATTTTTCAAAAGGTTACCATTATTCCGTGTACCGTTTTTATTTTCATTTTTAAGCTCGTATTCAAAACCATAACGGTATAAAATTTAGATAGGAGGAGTAAGGAAGGATAATAACAATATATTTCACCTTTCCTACGTTACTCCGACTAACATTTTAAAATGTTTTTTACTTACAAAAAGTTTTATCCTACATAAATATTATACACGACAGGTATATTTTTGTTAAAGAAGTACTCTTAGTTAAACCTACTCTCATTTTTCAATTGTAGTTTTAAAATCTAATTTTGGTATTTTAAAATGAATGCTAATTGAATGCATACTATTTATTTACGGTGAACGGAATCAAAGGTTAAATGTTGTAAAATATAAACAATACTACAGAGTGATTTTATTTTATCATGAATCATCAATTTTCTCAGAGGATTTTAAATGAATTTGATTTATGTTTTTTTTTAAATTATTGTGAAATCGTTTTACGTTTATTTTAAAACCATTTTTAATTTTTTGCCACTACTGCAAATATCTTGTATAAGTATAAATGTTGGTTTTTCAAATAGGAACCCCTCTTTTTTTGAACACAGATTCAAATGGAAATTATTATTATTGTTTTATATTTTAGACTTAATTTCTTTTAAATTTTAAAAATTTGTTTAAAAATGATGTACTTTAGTATATACAAGAAAAGCTCGTAAAATATTATACGTATAGATTTTTAAGATATGTGAATAAATTATTGTTCTTCATTTAAATAACAATTGTAAACAAGGAATAAATTGGTTTCACTTTGATGTGTTTTTGTCTAAAATTGTTTAAACCAGAAATCTTGCTTCAATCAGAAACTCGCTTGTAGCTTTTTTTATTTTTCCTGTAGTTTTTTTCATAAATGGGAAATACTGTTAAATCGTTGATATAATTTGTTTTAATTTCTGGGTTACTCTGGTAACAATGGAAAAAATACGACTGAAAACATTCTGCTTAGAATCGTTTTTTGTTAACAACAGTTTATCGTTGTGTACGGTTATAAATTAAATTACTCTATACAACTTTCCTCTCAAAACATTTTTATACCCATAGGCAGTATCAGTCTTTTTTTCTATTTTTTGGCCAGAGTAGTTACAGTGTATAAGGTTTATAAAATTTAATTAACCGGGTATATTTTTTTCTCTGACGAATTCCGTAGTTTAACTTGTGGAAAGTTAGTTTTTTAAGTGAGAAGAGGGAGAAAGGAATCGGAACTTCTATCAAATCACGCACACATACGGTCGATTCGACGATTTGTGTATAGCAGCGGCTGCTGTTGCTCCACAAAGTTTGTCTACGCGAGTGTACTTTCGAATATATAGGCAGGTGGTATTATAGAAAACACTGTATACATATAGTGACATTATTAAATTTTTTTTTTCGAATCGCCTTGCCATGTGTTTATTATATATATACGAAGATGACTGGGAAAAATCCGTTCGATGGCTATAATATAAAGGGGCGAAAAAAAACTGCATTCTGCCGTTTTTTTGACGACCATATGCGGGTTATCGTAAAATTTTACTGTCCGTCGATGGTCGACGCGGCGCATCATATCGCGCGCGCTGCACAACATAACGCGACGATTTTCCGGGTCTTGGCCATCATCACCAGCTATACGACGACGTTACACATAACGTATAATATACAGGGTCTTCCAAATTTTATGTTACAGTTTTGATAGTATACATACACACATATATACATACATACATGCATATGGGTACTATACTCTCGAAATTGTCCCGTATATATAATTTGAAAGACCCTGTATATACATATTTTCCTACTATACCACAATACTCGTAGTGTGTGCGCCGAGGACGACAATATCTCGTGTCTTGCCGTGATGGAATTTCGGTTCTTTTTTTTTTTTTTTTTGGTAGGCCTTTTGATAGTATCGCGCGCGTCTTCGAAAAAAGCCTATATAATAAAGTCGCGTCCCTTTCGATCCAGCACAAAAGTCACTTTCTCCACTTCCTCTACCCCCTCCCCCCTTTCCACATCCCCTCGTCGTTTTTGCTGGTCAAGATCGTACTCGATGCGTCGTCTTGGGACTTTTATAATAGTATACTACTCGCATTTCGACATACGCTTAAAAGTAATTGCAGATTCCGTATCCGATCGTGCTGGTTTTATAATAATAATACAAACGCGGCCCCCTTCAATTCGCGGTGCGTATATAATATAGGGTGATTGATTTTTTTTTTTTTTTTTTTTAATCAAATTCACGAAACGAAAGTGTTTACAAAACGATTTCGTTTACTATTCAACATTTTTTTTATTTCGAAAGCGGATAATAAATTTTTGTTTTAACGTTTGTATGCGTACGTCATCAAGTATTATTAAATCAACAGTTTATTTTAATATATTAGCGTTTTGAACTGATATTGATAAGAGTACTAGTACTGTATATAGTGACAGGAGAATTGAATAATATTTGTTTATCACCCCGATGCCAATTACTATAAAATAAACTGTTGATTTAATGTTCGTTCGATATTATTCTATTTACACAACGAAAAAAAACAACATTATAATCTGCGGTAAAAAATATATATATAAAGAGTTCAACCCGTAGGAGGTAATAAATAGTCACCGTCGTTAAAACAAATTAAAAGAGTGTATATGTATCTACTGCTTACGGGTGGGTCACTGTTGTCGGTAGGTTGTTAGTAAGATAAAATGTATACAGTGTAATTTACTTTATACTTATATGCTGCGTATAATGCAACGATAAACCATTGCTAACGAAAACAACTACTCTGAGTGAAGTAGTATTTAATATGACTCCGCTCAGAGTCGTAAATTATTTAGTCGTGTTGTAATAGAATAGAATGTTTCCCTCGTTATCAATGTAACCTCACGTGAACTGCTGAGCATTTCGGTAAATGTTCCAAATTAAATACAACCGGACGAAAATTCCGCATATTAATGAACTGTTTGGAAAAATAACCTGGAGCATTTTCCAAAAAATAGTGGAAAAAGTATTGGGAATTTTGTAAAATATTTCAAATAATGTACCATCATGTGAAAAATCCATATAGTATGACATGAAAAAAACCAAAGCAGTTTTATCAATCGTAATAGTGTTTTCTGAAAAAATAAATCACATATTTCTTGATACTACGAATCAAAAACTTAAAACATAAAATAGTTGCAGGTTCAACGTCGTCAAGAAACTATTATTACGTAGTATTAATATTCCAATCACCATTCGAAAGTTATTAGATGTCCTCCTTCTTTCCAACGTCCCTCCTCACTTTTAAGATAACAGCATCCAGAAAATTAAAAAAATGTACTCGCCCAATATACCAATAAATATAGGATCAACATTCTTCTCGGAAATTAGTTAGGTTACAAACAGGAAAAAAAAGCAAGCTCAGAACTTGAAATAGAAATCGTTAAATATTTTTCGATTTTTTTTTTTTTTTTTAACTTTTGGGCTATCCCCTAATCCGAAAAACGTATTTTACTCAACGTTTACGTGATGATGAAGTTTTCCGACCGAGATCGAACACGTCGGTCGTCATTCGTTACGCTCGCAGAAAATAAAAACATTTTGCGCTTATTTCACGGATTCGCCTGGACGTGTCCCCGCAGCAAAAAAAAAAAAAAAAAAATTACAATTTTGCGAAATTTGTTTGCGAATAACGCGCGTTATTCATCGGTATAATCGTATTATAAATATGTACGCGTATAAGCTCCGCGTGATTATTTATTATTATTTCCACCCCCCCGTTCCCTTCGACTATAATATACACTCTTGCAGTTATATCGTACTTACGCGGTCATATACCGCGTTTATCCGTTTTCGCACGCCGTATATTTTATGTACCTATATATTTATCATATTATTATTATTATCCACTCGAATCGTTTGCTCTCCGGCTCTATACACTATCGTCCCCGCGTACCGCAGCTGTTTTTCAATATTCGGTTCAATGTCGCGGTGCCCGTCCAAAACGGCCGGTACGCGAATGACCCGGCCAACGTTATTAATTTAGGGCTCGGAAGTAATAGGAGTTGTGTATTATTCTGTGTGCACCGAATTTATAGCAGACCACGCTAAAAATATTTTTCATACGACGAGGAGTTTAAAAATTGAACATTCAAAACGTATATGTTGCATATTTCGTTGATTTTAGAGAAAAAGCGCATATTTCATCGATTTTTGCATAGTTTTATGCATACACAATATTTTATTAAAAAAATTGATTTTTTCTGTTTTTTTCTCAACCGATTTATTTTAAATAATGTTGAATTTAAAACTCAACATTATTTAACGTAATCATTTATTGTTATTTCTTATCGCCTCAGTCTGTTATTGATTCAACGGCAACAGTGCGATTTGTATTTAATCTTCATCTTTTGTGCGCATATTAATAATGACACTATATGTTTTTTGAATAATAAATTGAATAATTGTTTGCATATTTATTATTTTTTCATGCATATTTTAGAATTTTTTCGTGTATATTTGCATACATATTTTACCTTTTTTAGCTCCCATAATCTCCGAGCCCTAGTTATTACCATACGAACCAAATACGATTTCGTTAATATTTACGGCGGCGACGGCGGCGCTGTACGGAGTCCGCGCGTACCGACTATTACGATATTGTTTATCGTCCGCGCTACAAATCCTCTGCGGCTTTCGACGTCGAAAAAAAAAAAAAATAATAATTGCCGACGCGAATTATTGTAATATTATTATATTAAAATGTCCGCGTTGCACACTTCGCGTCTGTGTATATTATTATTATCTCGGCCGATCTCGAATAAATTGCATTGCGCGCGTACTATGTGTACGCGAATTTAAATGATGATAATAATAATTGTTCGCGAAACTCGTTCGCACGCGGCTGCAACGGGCGAAAACCGCCTACAATGTTTACTCATTACTTAATGTTTATATATAATGTATACAATACACATGGTATAATAATAAATAATTACTACCACAATAACGCCTCCGACTTTAAAACGGTAATAATATAGTCACGTGTTTTATACAATTTATATAAATTTATACCGTTTAACGGCGCTAACAAGGCTGCGGGGACGAGTGTTTGTGTCGTGTAAATGAGTGTTACTAAATACTAAAAAGTGTGCAAAACCCTTTGGATTCTGAACGTACAGAGCTTTCGGTTGCATACGTAGTACGATCGAATTCCCCCCCCTCTCGAAAACCTATGGTTCTGTTAAGTAAAAAAAAAATAAATAAATAAGAACGCTCCGACATCATTATTCTGGCTTGTGAAATCGCCCAACGGTTTACCCCGTAGATCAGGGGTCGGAAACCTGCGGCTCCTTAACATGTAATCTGTGGCTCTTTGGAAAATATATCAATATTTAAGACGCAAACACTTTTCAGTTTGTAAAAACGCTCCGAATCGTTCACGTGTCATAACCTTAAAACAATAGACGCGTATAGAATATTTCCAATTTTCGAGCATTTTTGCTAAGTTGTTATACTGTGATAGAACACGTGTTTTACGATTTTTGTCCGTATTAAATTTAAACTCTTAGAAATTTCTAAATCACGACTACGGACTTTTAACATTGTTATTGTTCTACAAGAATGACTCATGATGTGTCTTATTAAAATTTTCGAGTATTTTTGAGAAGCCAAACCAATTTCTAATCGAATTACAATAAAATACCAGTTTCTCATGATTACTACAGTATTTCCGATTGTTAGATCATAATTTAAGATAATTATCTTCTCAATGAAATACAAACATTTTTACCATCAGCTGCATGCCCCGAAAGTTGATGATCGGAGCAAACTTTCGGATACGCAAATTGTTCACAAATAGAACGTAAAACACCCAGACATATATCGTTTACTTCGCTCAAAGGCTAAAATAAAATGAACACTATTATTATAGGTATCGGTATGTATGTTAAGTGTTCGGGAGAAATTCAGACTTTTATCGGAAATTATTCTAGACGAGTAATAAAACCAATATTCAACTATTATAATAATTAAAACATATAATAGTTCATTATCGCACATACGTTTCAATGTCGAAATTTTATGGTAGGTATACAAAAATAACACAACGTGTATTATAATAAAAAAGTCCATCATAAATGATTGTTTATGTTTTTTATTTATTACATTAAACTTACTTGTCGATAGAAATATATTATAGTGTAAACCTTCAGCGAATGTATACAAATTAAAACGCCTACTGGACCGCATCGTAGATTCCGTACATCTTTCATTATACTTAAATATAGAGCTAAATATACTCGAAATACGACAATTTCGGAAAGGTAAATCATTGCAAACGCAAAAAAAATTCTGAGGCGATTTTTGGTTAGACATATTTTAAAAAAATTGTAAATCGTATTCATCTGTTTCCGTCAAAATATAATTCACAAATGTTCTTGTTTTTATTGAATTTGATCATGAATTATTTAAACTTAAAAATATAAATTACGATATTATATTATCTGAAATATGTATTTTTTTACCATCATTATCAAATTTTTGAGCACTTATATGGGGCTTAATATAATCGAGAAACTCGAGAATTTCATATAGCTAAAGATAAAATAAAATAATTTGAAACCTCTAGAACAATTCAAAAATTCTACCGCAGAAAAAAAAAATAAAATCAATGAAATCCCTATTCATGTGAAAATATTATAATTTTCCTTTGTTTCTTTGCTTTTGGTTTTCCTTCATTGTTAAAAAATTACAAAGAAATTTGAACCAAACTTCCTAGGTACACTGACAAAACGAAATTCACTACCTGAAACTAACCCTCGAAGTTGATAATCGAAGCAAGATTTCCAGACAAATGACCGATTACAAACAAAAATGAAAAAGTCGGGAAGTTAGAATATATTATTATTTAATTTATATCTGAACGCAAGGATAAATCGTTGCTAACGAAAACCGATTCTGAGCGAAGTTCCGTTTTGAAATACCTTGACGATTTTCATGATCTTTTTAGGATTTTTATCAAAATTTGATTTTAAACGCGTATTATAACTATATTATAAATTAAGTACGATTTTTTTTTTTATTACTAAGTAACAATTTAAGATAAATTACGTGTTTGATTTTCAAGCATTTTTACTCGACAAAATCATTGTGTTGTCTAAATAAAAACTCGAAATCTCGAAATTACCAGAATTTTTAAATATTTGTCCAATTATAAGTAAACTGCAAGAAAAATCATAAAATGGCCTCCTCAGTGTACAAAATTTGTTTCAGAAAAGACTGTTCACTAGAAAATCTTAGCAAGATTTCTGGACATATTCTCGAATAGAAAAAAAAAAACAACACACATCATAGTAAAACCAATATAATTTCTTCGATTCTCTTAGAACCTATTGCAAATAACATGTTATACGATAATATAATATCAAATATAAGCTTTTATATATTCAAAATATAAAAACGTCCTCTACCGAGTGTTTCCTATGCAGCGGGTACACTATATTATAGGATATGATGGAATTATTACATTCTTCGGTATAAACAAATCTGATTATAATCGCGGTTTGTTTACCGCGTGAAATAGCATTAATAACCCGTCCGGATAAAGTGATAAAACGAATACGATGTTTACTCCGTCACGGAGCATTTTAATATTACAATATTGAATTGCTGCTGCTGCTGATGCTGGTGCTATTGCAACCGCCGCCGCCGAGTGCTCAATATCGGATATCATATTATTATTATTATTTGTTTTTTTTCTTTTTTATTCTTGGATTTGTTTGTGCCAATATGCGTATTCTGCAGTATTTCATAATGTAAAATACCTATAATATATTCATTCGGATAATGGCGACGGTGATCGATTCTATCGTGTCGCCGCGTGTTTATATAGAGCATAAATCCGACGACGGCGTTAAAAAGCAAAACGAAAAATACTTTTCGTTGTCGTATCGCGGTAAAAGTAAAGGTGTAGGTACGCGAAAATACGATCGCGGTGTTCGTTTACACCGGAACGTGGAATAATTTAATACAAAAATATATAGTGGCATTAAAACACCTGCACTGTGTGTACACACGATTATCGTACATCCTGACGCCTTATCACCGTGATAACAAAATAAAATAATACGTTCGGATCCAATATCATCGCGTAATATTTTCAATGCGCGAATATATTTTTTTTTTTTTAGAATCACGAGTCTCTGTGGCGACATTTTCTATAAATCACTCGTGCGTGACATCACAACGTATATATAGGTACGATTTTGTTTAAATAGTTTTTTTTTCTCAACACGTTGCTAACGTCTCTCTCCTTCTATGTATGTATGTATATATTTATATATTTATACGATAATATTATAATATTCGATTTTCTCGTGCGGGATATTATGTTTAATTGTTTGCGATATCTCCGTGTTCGAAACTGCAGTTCTATACAGGTACGCGTGAGGAGAATGTATTATTTACACATTTTTTTCCTCCCGCATGCGAAAAATTAATACTTACCCACTTACATTTTTATACTGACTACAAGGGCACACGATTTCGTCAGAAAAATCTGACTTTTTAGTTCCTAGTATAATAAAGAATTTTTTTTCTCTCAGAATACAATATAATGTAGGGTGAATTTCTACAGGATTTCACAATTTCCTATGTTATTACCATATACGTGTGTAGACTTTGTCAACCGGTTATGAAATTTGAAGTTAGAAAAATAGGGCCCAACAATTTAATAAAATATCATTGAGTCTCCTTCATAAAAATATAATTAAACATTCTCACCAAATTGAATTATGGTAAATCATATTATATAATTCAGTTTCGCTATAAAAGTGTTTTTTTTTAAAAAAAACTCATACATATTTTGAGGTAATTGGGTACAGATATCGACAATAGTAGACTATCATAATTATAACTTAGTCTACTAAGTTATTATATCATTATTGTATAGTTATTGTATCATAATTATAACTTATTTATTTCGCTATTAATTCTCTTTCTCTCTTCTTTTACTTATCAATTTTAAAGTTACTACATGTCCTACTCACTATACAATTTCTTTTCACGTTCTTCTCTACGCAACAAATTACAAGTCTAATGAATCAATCAGTCGCTTAATAATAATAATAACTTATAAATGGAAATCCATATTTCCTTAATAGACAAACGTTATCAGCTCATTTTTGTTTAAAATCTTATATGAACCTCCATTTAATTGGGTACTAGCCCGTTTATATATTTAAATAATAAATAAATACAATTATTTGTTAAATTTGTATTATAACTTTACTAACAGTATTAATAACAGGGAGATGTAAGATGCTTGTCGCTTCTGGCATAATCTATTAAAGTCATTGGAATTGAGCTAGACTTATTTAAGTTGACCTCATGGGTAAACAAAATAAAAAACGAACAAATTTATCATCCAGAAAATCAAGAAATCCAAGAAATCAAAGAAAAAGTGTTTTAAAAATTAAAATTTGGTGAGCGGCAATGAATAAATTTTAATCCAGCTTATTGGTTTAAAATAGTCAACAATCGTACATAGGCATAGTCATACCACTTCCCTTTAATAATTATCGGATAATAAAATAAAGGAAAAATCTTATCATTGAGGCGGTTGTTAAAAGGTAAAAATAATATTCCAACATTTTGAAAACTGTTTCCAACCTCAATAACGCACATGTTATTTTAAAAAGATAAATTTAACAACCGTGGTTTTCCATCTTGTCAATGATTATACAAATACTTACATACTGTAACTTTAAATAAAATCTATTATCGGGCTGCAGATTTAAGTTGACGGATAATATATTTAATTGCAAAAACATTATTATTACCGTCGATCATCGGTTCAAATATAAGTTATTTTCTAATACATTAATATTAACTAAATAATATATAAGGGTGATACATCATCCTTAATGAGGGGAAGATGATTGCAAAAAAAAAAAGATAAATTTGTTTATTTATATAATGACAGCGGACAAATAATAATTGGATTTCATAAAAAAAAAAAAAAGATTAAAACTGTCGAAATGTGTGTGTTTTTATTTTCACATTGCTGCCGAGTTAATGTAAAATTATCATAAATAATAAAATAATTATCGATAATAAAAAAAATATGTATTGTAATATCTTTCTCAAGATTTTTTTTTTTAAAAAAAAAAAAAGAAAAAAAAAAAGAAAAAAGATTTACACGATCGACCGATCGATATTATATATTCCTCGTATTCGTCTAGATCTAAATCGTGATGATCCACTATAATAATAATAATAATAGTAATAATATAAACGGTTTTCGATTTTCGTGTAAGTGCAATAAAAATTTTGCAGATTAGAGGTCATCACACAAGTATTAAAAAAAAAAGCAGACATACTTTGCAACGTGATTATGCCACTGTCGTAGGAAAATTGTAAAACTATAATATTAAGATATCTAATTTTGATTTATTTCTGTATACGCTACGATAAATGATTCGATAGTAAAATTATATTTATCTAAATGTATTTGAATATGCGTCGATCATTATTTAAAATAGTATTTATTTGTAATTAAACATAAAAGCTGATTATACTACTATTTGCTGTGTCGTGGTATTTTAAGAAGGAAGTTGGAAAGGACATATAGGGTAATTTTATTTAAATTTGTATGCAACCATAAATCAATGTCACGAAATACGATCCTGAGTAGGATATTATTAGTTACATTTTTTCATTTGCTACTTTAAGGTTATCCAGAAATCAACAACAATTATATAAAAACATTTCGAGTTATATCTACCTAAATAAAAATCCCGTTAATAATAAAATAGAAAAACGAGCGAGGCTCTGAGTTGTAAATTTTAAAAAAAATATTGGAATTACCGATCCAGTTAATTTGTAATAAAAATTATCATGACCGGATTGAACTTTCTTTACACAATAAAATGCGCAGATTGGATGATGTATAATTTTCGTCTATTCCCAGTTCCTACGTAATTAATTGTACTGTATTGAAAATTCGAAACTGCATTAAAAAGGTTCCAAATATCAAGTGGAAAATGTACTAGGAATCTAAACCGTTTCTGTTTAGCTGTTCGATTTGATCGTCTTTAATTTTACGCTATGAGTACAGTTTTTAAGATAAGATAAAGAAGAAAAATCTGCCTTTGCGGTGAAATGTCTACGGTTATTCGTCCCGTTTTGGGTAGTCGGTAATAATGATCATAAAAAAAATGATCTGAGCTAAAAATTCCAAAACCAAAAAACTCCAGTGGGCAAATGATCACAGATATGATTGTACTTTATACAGAGCCAATTGATTGATGTTGGGTTATATACTGAATAATCATATAAGTTAGTAAGTACAGATCATTGACGGGTTTTCAGTTTTGTGTTTATTAGACCAGACCATGCTTATATAGAGCTTTTATACGAAACCACGCTCCTCTACCGCTATATAGAAAGAAATAAGTTTGCTGCCCCTCAGCGTCCCTCCATTATCGCTCCCGTTAGGAAACTGCGGACTACGGACTACATCAATGTCGTGATGATTCAGAACGTCCGCTATAATACGTATAGTAATATTGTAAACGGTTTTTCGATTTTCGTAGGTAACTTACCCATGTGTAATAGTATAAAAACACTACTGATTAGAGGTCATTAAATATATTGCGCTTCGAACTCGCGAATGCATAAAAAAAAAAAAAAACCAATAATAATCATAAAAAAATTACACGCTCGCGTATGGTGTATTATAAAGGGTACAGTCGCGTTTAAAATATTTTATGATGTCGACATATGGCGCGGAGTTATTAGAAAAAAAAAAATAATAATAATACACGAAATCCGTTACATGTTTATTATTATTCGAGTATTGTACGCGCGTGTTCGATATAATGTATCGCGAAATTATATTTACCGTACATTATACGATTTGCATACGTGCGGGTGCGATCGTTTTTTTTTTCAACGTAAATTTTCAATGCGAAATTCCGTTTCTGGGAACTCCGTACGTACAGTGTCCTCGTGATGGCTCGTGGCCCGTAGTTAATATTATTATTATATTATTGTACAAGGTAATATTTTGTCACGATAGTGCGCGGGGGTTTTTTTTTTTTGTTGTTTTTTAAATCGATTATATTGTATAAAAAAAACAAAATAAAAAGAGCTCATCTCTCGATTCTGCAGTGCTTTTCGCGAGTTATATCTTTTCGTGCGTCAAACCGTGAGAAATACTTGTGATAATCAATGTTTTTATATTCCGAGATACTACCTATCTGTAACTATTACAGAGGCGATCGGACATTTTTGATCGAGTAGATCAAAAATGCTCAGTTCCAGTGTAACTGAGCCTAACCGGAACCGACAAAAATTATTTAAGTCGCATTCTCTGGTAGCAATAATATATGGACTTAAAACATCGCCCATAAATCACACCGAAAAGAAAAAAAAATTAAATCGTTTTTAGATAAGTGGCGTTAAAGACGTATGCAAAATAAAAACTAGACAATATCTAGCGAGAGAAACGACAAGAGAGCTTTTTGTGTTATTATTTGGATCCAGTTGGTGTATTAGGGTAGTCATTTTTTGATTTTACTTGTGTTCGAAAAAACGTAGGAAAAACGGGATAGTACGAGAATACGAAAATATCAATTCGATTATTTTTGTTGTAATTTTTTTAACTAATATTGTCTTTTTTTTAACGTGGTAACATTTTTATTTTAAATCGTCTTGTATTTTATCGGTTAAGTGAAAATGCACGACAATTTTACACTCAATTTATCATATTTTGTACTTTATGGTATAGAAAAAAATTTAAATATAATGTAGTTGTTCTTTTTATAATGCTTTCGTAAGTCCGAATTTTAATGAAAATCGTAAATATAAAGACATTTCAAAAAATATTTCACCGAGCTTCGCTCATCAGTATTATATCTTGGTGGCAACGGTTTATCGTTTCGGATTTTTCTTTATTTTTTGGTTTTAATGGAATATGTTTATATATTTTCAAAAAAAAACGTGTACATTTGATTTACTTTAATTAAAAATTATACAAAAGTTACCTAAGCTCTTCCTCCCTAGAACCAAAAAAATATTGCGTAAAAAATTAATTTTCCGATATCGTTTTATATACGCACGATAAGACGTGCACCGACCTATACTATTATAATATCTACGTGCTTCGCGTGCACAATATACGCGCATTTTTTTTTTTTTTTTATATGATATTTTTTCTCGTTTGAAAAAAACACCGAGTCGACGTTTACAACATTATAATATTGTATGAGTATAAATATTACACACCTAATATAAATTACAATAATAATAATATTATGTATAAAGACAATTTTTACGTTCCACTACATGGCAATGTCGACGACGTTTATGTAAAGCAAAAGAATTTGTACATTTTATTTATTTATTTATTTACATGTATATTTTTTTTTTTGTATTTTCTGCATTAATTTTTTCATATTCGAAGCAAATATTATTATGATAAATAGGCGCGCTTTTATCTCGATTGCTATAATATCATTATCACCATGATGTGTCTATACGAGAGCTAGCTGAGTGCGATAAAATCGAGTATAATATTTTCGGGCAAAACATCTATGCCGCCCTTCCCCGGCAGCAGCAGCAGCAGCAGCAGCGATGAGTAAAGTTGTACACGGCACTTCGACACATATAATAATAAATCGTTTTGAAACGACGAAATATTTATAATATATACGGAAAATCCACAGCCTCGCGATAGTATAGGTCTCCCCTAGAAAACGGGTCCGAGTTTCACTATATGTATTGTATACGAGGAGCCGACGCGCTACTACGTGACTGGAATTGATTTTCACTGTATACACCAGATACCTACACACTCGTATACGTCTGTTTTTATGTTTTTCGCATCAAACAACCACCACCACCATCACCACCACCATTATTACCACCACCATCACCATCGGCATCACCACCACCGTCACGACTCGGAAACGAGTTTTAGAAAGTTTTTACGTTGTTTTTTTACCTTAAATAAATTATGTAGGTATCTAATGCCAGCTGTTTTAGTTATTTTTTTCATATTTTAAAAACAATGTCATTTTTCATGTAACAATGTCAAACGAAAGTAAAATCGTATTTTATTTATTCGTTATACAACTATATAGTAATTTTTTTCTTTTGTCACAGGGTACTTTTTCTACACCAGTTGCAGATACCTAACTATAATAACAAGGTTACGATAGTGTAAAATTCTTGAACATTTTGCGAATAAATTAATTAGAGTACTTCAATTATTATTGTTGTTTCTATCGCTGCAGCGTACTAATTAAATATACTAATAATAAACCCGAAAAAATATCGAAAATAACGGAGTAATCGATATATATATATATAGTTATAGGTACTAGGTAGGTAGGTATAGGTACCTAACCTTAAAAAAAAAAAATAAAAAAAAAAGGAACAAAAAAAGAACACTATATATTTGAATTTTCAAACGGAATGTAGAGGTAATCATAATATTAAATTTAATTAAATTTGTTCCGTGGATAATAATAATAGTATATAGGCAGATACCTTTACACAATAAAACAATATACCAACACATTGGTTATTTTTTTTTTTGTATATTAATATCCGTTCTTGGTGGTCCACACTGCGCGAGAATGCCGTAGTATACATTTTACATCATAATAATGATTGTAATTTATTATTACTATATTAGTGTGTTTTTTTTTTTTTTTTTTATGTTTTAAAATCGAAGTATAATTATAAATAATTAATATTACCTGAATGTAAGTTTAAATTTGAGCAAGTAAATTGATAATAATATTAATAAGATGTAATAATTAAAGGTTAATTTTGAAAATTTAGTTAAGTTCACGTATTGAGTTGATTAAAATTCTTAGTGGAATGAGGAATGTATCGGTTTTATTTTGATGTTTTAGTGTTTGTTTAGATTCGCACCGTATTGAGGGATTTGTTGGTTTTACTATGATTTGAGTTTTTTTTCTGTCTGTAAACAACTTTTTGAGAAGAAATGTTGCTCTGTTGTGCATAGTAAAGTATAGTTTCTGAAAAAAAATTTTGTCTAGTTAGTGCATTTAAGAGGTTATTTTTTGATTTCCCAAGGGGCTTTCGAAATAACTGGGAAAAACTCAAAAGAAAATTTTAGGTAAAACGGCAAATATTTACGGCGGGCGTGCTGTGGCGTTATCGATTTCATTGTTTTTAATTTGTATAACTTATGTTATTTACAAAAAATATTATTTTAATAAAAAAATGACAAAAGATCAATTTTGTTCCTTATTATATTTCGCCACTAATAAAGAAAGTCATTTTTTGATATCTAAAGTATTTTTTATAATAATTATTAATTTGTAAAAAAAAAATTAAATTCATTAATATTTACGGAAATGTGGCGTTCCGGTTCAATTATTTTAATTTTTGCAACTTATGTTTTTCTACCCCAAAAATAATTGCCTTAATCAAAAATATTCGTACAAACTTGAAATTTCGACAGAAAACTTATACTTAATTTTCTAGACGTAGTACAATTCATAATTTACCATTTAGTTTTATGTTGTTAGAATAATTTTGTCAGTATACAAAGGGTTGACAACTTTAACTTTTTTTTTTTTCTTTTTTTTGTAAACTTGTTATTGCTATCATACATAGGTAGTGCAAATAAATAGACCTAGAGTTTGTGATTTATTAAATACAAGGTTGTTCGACGTATAACATAATAGCGAGGGTTTATAAGTACATGTTATAAAATATATATAAATTTAATTCCCCCTCCAAAAAAAAAACCAATCGAGACCAAATTACATTGTTCATACGAGAACGATAGTGTTAAATTATAAAGTGTATAGATTAAAAATTAACTTCCAATTCAGCTCATTCTTTATTAAGTGTTTTTGTAAACTAAATAAGTTAAAATACCTACTAAAAAAAAAAAAAAAAAACTAAAAGATTCAATAGTTAAGTTTAAAATTAAAATTAAGGGCTCTAAGAAGAGTAAATCTTAGGTGAATAGTGAGAAATAAGAATAAAATATAAAAAAAAATTCCTCATTTAACATGATTTAACTAATAAATAGAGTTTCGTTTGTTTTGTGACGCTTTTCATCAGGGAAAAAAGAAGACTAGAGAAAAACAAATTCAAAAGACCAAAGTTCAAGTATTCGCCCCGCCCTCATATCACTAATATAGTAATATTAAAATGTATAAATCGGGTTTTCGGTATTGGATGTATCTGCCTTTAATACCGTAATATATTCAAAATGTCATACCTTCACGTACTTAACGATTTTGTACGATTTTGGTCATAACACAAATTGTTGTTAGTTTTTTTTTTTACATTTTATAGAAAATCGAAATTGCAGAAATGTTTTGAAATAAAGTTTGCATATTGTCACCCGGCGAAAAAATTCTGCATTATAGTTTATGATGTGGTATGAAAATCGTGCGTATACCCCTAAAATAATTGTTTTATCGTTATATATATATTATACGTGAAAAAAAAATAATTAACCGAAATCTCGAGTTTCGTGACCCGAATTAATTGAGTTATTGTATTATAATATGAGTCATTATATATAACAAGTAAGGCAAAATACCTTTCTACGGGTTCTGCCGTGTATGTGAATCAAATAATAATTAAAATATTTGTTTTGAACATTATTAATGTGACTGCCCGATAATATTCTCGTGGTATGCTGGTTATTATTAGAAATTAATCATAAGTAAAATTTCTTAATGAATCCGTAGTAGTCGATCAATAAAATGGAAACCCTCAGAATCCTTTCATTTAAAATAATAGTTTTCTTTTAAAATAAAAAATCCTTAGCAGATTTTATAACTCTTCTACCAGCAATTTAGCTCCGATTTACAATGATAGAATTTTTTCTAAAAGGAAATTTGACTAGAGGGACCATTTTTCGGTTTTCTCAGGAGTGTTCCTAATAAATGGAAAAAACAAGAAAAAAGGAACAATATTAAACAAATATTATTAAAGAATATATATATATATGATGCAAATTTAATTATTTTACCATAATATGACATATATATATATATTGTTATCAAAGCAACACTATCAACTGAACTCTGCTCAGAATCGTTTTTCGTTAACAATGATTTATCGTGACGTACAGATATAAATTAAATTTCCCCTGTACCTCCTCGACTTCTCATCTACAGCAATCCCATTTTACTGTTGATTTTTACGTTAATTTTACACAGTCTCAGTTATATTATTAAATATCGTCATTTAAAAGTTTGAAGAAAGTATATACTATTAAATTATTCTCAAAAGTCAAGTAGAATTCACTATCTCTGTAATATTTCTAACAAAATTGCTTAAATTATTTTCTTAAATTCTACCATGTAAAATTTAGAATCTAAATTAAAATTGACCATCCTATAGGTTTAAGTTCATTGAAAATATCAACTTTATTTCGAACTCGGGCCAATTATTTTTGCAAGTAACTCAATCCAGGCGATGCGTATCTATATTTAATTTAAATTACTTACCTGTGCATAGACGTATAGGTAAAAATAAATGTTCTTGTATAATTTAATTTCAAGCGATATCAAAGTAAAAATAAAAATTATACGAGTATTTTTGTAGCGATGTATTAATAAAAGTAAAAAAAAAAATTACAAAGACACGCATGCATATTATTATAAATGCACGAGTCTCGCAGTTTTATTTCTGTACAAATTTCAAATCTACATGCGTTCGTATAATTTATAGTAAAAATTCGAACTTTTACAGTTTTCAAATTAACAAACGTGGAAAAATAGAGTAAACAAATTATGTACATCAAAACAAGAATTAGTACTAAAAACAAACAGAAAAAAAAAGTTGTTCAATTTTTAAGTTTCCCGAATTTGTTTTGGACTCGCTTCAAATTCGTAAACAAATATTTTTAATCTAAATAATACAAACATGATTTCAAAAAAAAAAAAGAACAATAATATCGAATTAAAAATAGCGTATAGACTAATTGTGCGTCGTATATTATCATAATATTATTGAGTTAAATAGTAAAAATATTTAATTTAATTAAAAATAGCACCGGACAACTTTCGCCTTAAAAAAATTTATATTTTCATTTTTAGGAAACTATACTCGTACATACAGATATTATATAAATGTTTGGGTATGCTATTGGACTTAAGAAACTAGAACGGGTAGGTCATGTGTGGAGGAAGCAAGAATCTGTGATTAAAAAAGTATGCCAGGAAAACTTAAGAGAAAAAAAAGCTGCTTTTTAGGCCAAAGATTCGTTGAGAAAATTGTGTTAAGCAGGACTTTTCACGGAAAGAGGAACAAGGAAATGTGCACCATTAGGAGAGAATCTTAACAACCGTAAAAATTATATATAATACATATATTTTTGACAACGCGTTACCGTGTGTGCCAACACGAACTAGTAAACATTAAAAGGTACATTTCTAAATAAAACATTGCGCAGTTAGGTTAGCTCCAATTTGAATATATTGTGACACCAGAACAAAGAAGGTATGGAAAAGGATTGAAGGATTTGAAATATTGTTCTGGAAAAGAACACACAAACTTCTTTGAACAGAAAAAGTTGAAAATGAAAACGTAGGTATATACTTGAGAATGAATACTACTGAGTAGCATGCAAAAACAATGCTTACGAAGAATAAGTAAAACTAGCTTAATTTTATGAAATGTATAGAAAACAATAAATAATATTTTGAAGGGAACGTCTTAGGGTTATTGAATTATTCAAAATAAATACAAAAGCTTTTATTATTTTTTTTTTAACTGTAACTTTTTTAATATTCCATAATTCATAAAATACCTATGACATTTTCTTCAATTTATTTTTCACTATAAATTTCGTAATAGGTTTTATTATAAAATCAAAGTTAAGCTAGTATTATTTATTCTGCGTACCTAAGTATTAATTTTGCATAGTTGGACTAAGACAGTAGATGCGGATGTTATGTCCACTTAACGAAAAACTTAAAGTAGTTGTAGTTCCATGGGAGTCGTCGAATAATAAAAGTTATAATATCCAGTATGTTCTAAACTGCTTATGAAAGTTCCATTTATTTTCCGCACATGGAAATACGCGAGCGCAATTCCTGCGTTCAAATATCATCATAATGATATTATACTCGGCCCGAAAAAAGTAAACCGACCTAGTTTGTAAGCAAAGTTATGCCTCGTATTTTGCATTCCTTCTGGTTTCGGGGTACAATATTTAATTGGGCGTTTGACAATATGTACGAGATTCGCCCGAGGAATGTGCGCGGACCGTAATAATATAATCCGTTCGACTCTATCGCTAGCGGCCAATTGTGCGGACGTATAATATAATATTATTATATGTATCAAATAATATAGTCTTCTGTTTTCGCCACGGGAGTCACGTCGTCAGATATAAATTTAAAGTTTTCTCGTTTGGTTTTTTTTTTTTTTTGTTTCGACGAGTGCATATGATATACGCGCCGTAATATGCGTCCGAGGGGACGCACGTGAGAAGCCAATTTTCGTACGAAAATTACAGAGGCTGTAGCTTTTCTGTATAATAATAATAATAATAATAATAGTATATATATGTACAAGCGTGTATAGATGATACGGCCGATAATAATATAATAGAAAAGCTCGCGCACGCGCTTGTATTATAATATTACGTATAAAAGTCACTGCGGGCTTTTACGTATAAATATATACGATATAATATACGACGGCTGTGGCGGCGGCGACGTAAGGCCGGACATAAAAGGAATCGCCGTACGGGGGCGGGCGATGCCTTTGAACTGCGCGGTGTGCCCGTACGCGACCGAACACCGCGTTGTATTATCCGCGTTACACGAGCGGTCAGAAACAACCGCGAGTAATTAAATAACGAACGGAAAAGACGGACGCGATATCCAATTATGCGGCTATAATAGTATACCGGCGGTCGCGCACGTGCGCACGAACCCACCACGCGTACGGGGTCCGTGGCTTTCGAAACGGCCAACGCGCCCCCGATAACGCGATCGTCTTGGGTACGGCGTGGACGCCGCAGCAAAATATCACGTGTGCGACGCGTAATATCCGACACTGTATCGCGCAGAGCGCGTACACAGATATGAGTATAAATAATGCCCTCGCTGATTGGCATCGGTGGCGGTCCCTTTGGTCGACGGGCGCTGTCAAATGACGTGTTTCGAGGTCGTCGACGTCATATTATCGTCTGCGGCCACCGCTCTTATTAAGAGGTTTTTTTTTATTTTCTTCCGGCGGGGCGACGGCGACGGCGACGACATTAATTAAAAGGAATCCACCCGAGACGACCGACGCCGCGGCCGAAAACGCTCGCGCGAATTCCGTATATAGTAGCGATCGTAATCCCTCGGCGTGGCCCGGCGCGCGCCCGCGACGAGATTTTCGGGGTTTACCCACCAATGCCCCACCTTCCCATCCGTCTATCCGTTCTATACGATACGTTTTTATGATCATATATAATGTTTTCCGACGAGCACTCGATATATACCCGCGTGTAGTTCGGCTGTCTCCGCGGGTCTTGATAACGGTACGGCATGACAAATTTGCGTTCGACAGAGACGACTTTGTTGTGTGCTGTTAATTCCGATATTAAAGCTAATCTGCCTGTTTCCTAATTTAAAATGCGAAACCCAGTGGTTGGAAGTACCGCAACTATTACCTTTTTTTTTTTTTTTTTTGTAGCTATACTATAGTTTGCGTACGGTTTTTGTGAGCACTGTATAGCGCGATAACACTGAATTTATACAATTATAAAATAAATAAATTACTATGCAAATTTGTAGTTATACTATTTTTATTTTATTCTATAGTAAAATAAAATGTATAACTATAGTTTTTTTTTCTCCTATTGGAAACGTCAATTGGTAAATACATTGTTCTTGTATTGTAAGAATTAATATTTAGGGATTACATTTTATACGATTGACAAAAATAAAAAAAGTTCGCTTTTTTAAATCAAAAAAAGTTGCGATTTATTTTTTTAAAAAAAAAAAACATAGCGATAATTGTGGGGAACTCACATTTTAGTAATGTAGTGATAGTGATAGCGCAATACATTCAAAGTAGAGATTTCAAACTACTGGTAAAAACATTACCTGTGCAACCTTATAGGCATTTTTCTGCATCTTATTACCAGTTTACCGAGCTCAGCTCAGAATCGTAGTTTGATTGCGAATGATTTATTGTTACTTTCGGTACATAAACTAAATTATATCCTATATATCTTTTCAATTTCCCTGTACCTACAGACAGAGATACGATTGCAAATTTCGATTCGATTAATATTACTATTTAACATAAAATACAATACCTAAACGATTAGGTAGGTATATACGAATAAAGTATTTATAGTAAATTCATCGAGTACGTGAATAAATTGTATTTTTATGGTAATGCGAATTACGTTGTTTTTTTTTATTCATTGTACGTTTTTATTTGCAGTAAATACTAACATAATAATATTACTGCAGGACTGACATCAACATTATTATTATTTTGTTATTTTTTTTTATTTTATTCATCGTGGGAGACTGCGGCACACCAACATGTATACATACGAGTATTTACGACTGTCAATCATCATAAACCAGAATCCATAGATTTCGTTAATATTATTTTTTTTTCTTCCGAGTATATATATGTATATATATATCATTTTTACTAGGGTATTATGTGTACGTACACTTGTATATAAATATATGTAGTGTATATTGTGTGTAAACCGATTGGCGAACTATTTCGAAACGAATGACACGCCGTATCAGTCAAAATCGTTCGACTGTTCACGATTACATTTTAACCGCGCGAGCTCGGCTAAGTCGTAATAATATTTTATCGTACACGCATACCCGAGAAACGCGATGTGCCCAAAGAAATATTTTAAGACACGTAATATAATGCATACCGCGCGGTTTCCGAGACACGCGCGATTTGTTATAATTCGTTTTATCGCGATGATGCCCGTTTGATACTACGACCTGCGCCCTGGTCCGTGAATTCTCGTCGTTATATCGTTATAACCTACCTGTGGCGTTTTACCGTTTGAATCTATCATAAATCGGTATGGATAAACGTATTTTCATATTATAGATTCTGTTCATTTGTTGTAATTCAGTTAAAAACAATCATAATATAGACACATGAACTCTTCACAGAATACTAACATTTCCAAATATCCTGGCGATTCTTGAGCTATTTGTTTGTTTGTATACATGGTCATAGAGTACTTTTAAATTATTGTTCATTGTTTCTGTCGATAAAAATATATTTTGTTACGATAATAAAGACCTTGGATTAATAAGTTTTATTAAAACGCATTTTCACTCGTTTTCAGCTAGGGACTCAGAGACACCCAATTCCTCTCCGCCTCTACCATTCAATACTGCTTATGGGCAAAGCGTTGCGGGACAGCTAATACATTTTATATTTTTACTCTAAAAGTAAAAAATGTATTAAATTTACAAAAATTTGTTTGCGATAAATTTTACACCGCTCTACGATACGATAAAATCATGGAAATTCAATACTATGTCATAAATGCATTGTTAACAAGATTAAATAAATATCCGAAAAAAATGAATATTAAATTCGGGGTATGTTTACAGAAAATATTTAAGTCATTTATACATGAACGCGAACATGTCATTTGTGGTAATTCGTAATTTTAGAATATATTTGATGATATATGGACATATGATATATGATTTTAAAGTTTTGAAAAATGTCAACTGTCCATTTATGAAATCGATTTAGATCGTATTTTGGTAGATGTACTAAACTATATATATATTATGTATACCGAATACCTACTCAGTGCCGTAATAATTAATTGTGCACTGTACAAGTGGTGTTCAGCGTATGCAGACGACCAAACGATTTAATAAAGGTGCCTCAAACATTGAAATCTGAAATTAAGAATTCATTTTTCCTTATTGCTTGTAAAGTTTTAAATTAAATTTACCTAAAAAAAAATATAAGAAATAGATATCGTATATAAATGTTGGTATTTAGAGTAAGTTAATAATTTGTTGAATTTTAAATCAATTCGAGTACAGTACTCCAGTACTTTAAGTCAGAGGCCTAAAAATAAATTCTTGTACGTGGGCCTCAAAAAGTTAATGTTACTCTTTACTTACTCACTAAAACCTGGAAACCTACACATATAGAAGAACTAATTGTTGAGATATATGTATAATCAGTGACGTGGTGAATGTTTTGAGAGACCATTGTCTTTGAATATTTTTCTAGCTTTCTAGTTCAGTAATGCAAGGAGGATTGGTGAATTTTCCAAAATTTGGCTTTCAGAAATGCAGAGTTCGTTTATTACTACTCATAATTTGTGTGGTATGTGGTGAGAGCTATAATAATGTTATAATACTATTCCATCACTTACAATAATAATGCTCGATTTAGCTTTGATTTTTTTTTTTTTTTATGGTTTTTAGTTGTACAATTTGTTTATGTACTTACTTATCAAGGTAACACGTTTTTTGCTCAGACAATTAGATACATTTTGACTAGATTACAATTACCTTATACATTTTTAATGGCAAGTTTTCTTCAATAAGCTACACCATAGTAACACAATATTTTCGTAAGTATATAATTTTTAACACTTTATGCAGTGTACGGTCGTTCCTTATTTTAATATACAATATTCAACGCGTAGTAAAAACCCAAATGAAATCTTCTACGCTTCTAGAAAATATTTTCGTAAATATATCCGTTACGTAGAAAATTATGACAAAATATGTCGTACGGTAAATGCGTTAAAAAAATATAATAATAACGAAAACGCGTGTATTTGCCAAACTTATTTACTTAATCGCTGTGCTGTAAACAACTAAAAATGACATGCCATTTGAAATTCTTGTACTTTGATACTTGTATACTAATTTTTATTTATTACTCCGCAATATTGGTATCTCGACAATTTATTTTCAAAAAAAAAAAAAAAAAAATCTTTGGATGCGTTTATGTTGTGTAGGTGACTATGCTTAAGTACTATATTATGTTAAAGTATGTGTTTAAGGATAATTTTGTCGACTTCAACACACGAAATAGTAGTATAGAAATTTTAGTTTAGAACGTTTAAAAAAAGGACATAGCGTTATTTACTTACCCGGACTATATAAAATATAATTTCACGGGTGAAAAACTTAACAAAACATATTATTATACACGAATAATATTTATGACGCTTGTTTTCTCTGTGAGAAGATTATATACATAATATAAATAAAAATAATTTGACTATATTAACAAAAACACTTAACGGGCCAAATAGGACAACAGAGAGATTTCACATGCCAACCCGAAAAAAAGAATACATACATACATATAATTTTTTATTTTATTCGTATTATCATTTTTATAAATAGTCTTAGTTAATTACAACAACAAATCTTCTAGGAACGACAGATTTCCTCGTATTTAATTTGCATTATGGAATCATTTCTATAATATAATTTTAAGGATTACCAGTAAATTTGGTATAAATACTCTTTTTGCCCTGTCCTATTTTAACTCAGCAAGTATCATCGTAAGGTTTTTTTTTTCCAATTAAGAGCGTATGAGTAAACTATGATATATGGTTTTAGATTCGGAGATATACCAAGATAACCAATAAATCAACATAAATAATTAGGTTTTCGTTCCTAAAATACCAATAATCTCTTATCAATCTCCCTTTAGGATTGTAATTTCGGAATAAAAATTAGGTATAAACCTTCCATGAGAATTTCAAATTATATCCATGAAAACCGTATCCCAATTTGTCCAGTATATTCTGAGTCTATAACGGACTTCCAAACATTTTTTTTTTTGTTTTATGTACATATGGATTAGTTTAATTAAAAATTTAATATAATAATTGAAATTTCGCGGTTTTTGGAAGAAAAATTTAGTCCGCAGGAGGGGCAGCTGTACACCCTATCCCCATACGTACATCTATGATAATATCAGAACCTCAAAAAGCTATGATTTTGAAACTTTGTCAGTCTGCTCAATTCTGACTTGACCGTTCTTGAATCGGCAATATACATATGTTAGAAAAAAAAAAATTGAAAAATTAGATTTGTTCCACATAATTTTTTACTCAAACGATTTTCGTCAAAATTTGATATTAAAATTGCTTTTTTAAAAAAAGAAAATACTACATTAAACTCAATTTTTTTTTTTACCACGACTTTTAATGAACCTCCTTTTAAATTGTCAAGCATTTCTGTTAGGTTTAACAGTTTTACCACAAAATATCTAGAGAATAAAAAAAACTTACAAAACTTGTAAAATTATAATGTCTATGAATAGCTTAAAAATGTCCTAATGTTTTGAACATTTTACTATATCTAGAAAAGGCAAACATATGTTTTCTGTTCAAATTTCATGTCTATACAAATATTTTAAACTGAATTACAAAAAATAACAAAATTGAAAATAATTTCCCGTTTTTCTTACGTTTTATCCCATGTTTTCCCAGATATTATGAAAACCGCTTGGAAAACAAAAAATGACTTCTTTGATGTACCATCTAGAATATATTTCCTTACAATCAGAACCTAAAATTATTTTATAATTGTATTTTTAACCAAACGTTTATCACAGTTAATGGTTTAAGAATCTGTTAAAATGTACCAAACAAACGTCTTGAAAAATTAAATGTATACATTTAATCGACGGCGTGTAAAATTCCAAACGGTTCATCTGATATTTAGAATTGTTACAAAATAAATTTTGTAATAATTATAAATAAATATCGTTAAATAATAATAAAAAAAAAAAACATATTATATTTAATTATTTAGATCGGGTTTAGTGATCAATTATTATAAGTCAGTGTCTATCACTAATAACCGATCAATGAACGCTACTGTGATGCATTTTGATTAGATGTGACATTATTAGTATGCATAGGTAGTTATTCTATTTTGGTCGTTCGTACTAGCTGCAAGAATTCTCGTCTTAACCCGACTTACAAATCCCTAAATTATTTCGCTTGCTATTTGTAATATACTTGTACGTGACATTTATATGACTAGAACATAAAAATGGCCGTACGATAAAGAGATGAGGGTATGATAAGAGATAAGAGAAATAGACGTCTCGGTAGATCCAATAAAAGTGAATTGACATTCTCGGAGAGTATCTGAGACGCCAGCGAGTGATAGAAGACCGGAGAGACAAGTAGTCCAAGACGTGCAATAGATGGCGTAATGTTGTTTTGGCGGAAAAAAACTCTAAGGAAATTTAAAGGCCAGAGAAAGATGTCAATGTTCCATATATCTTTACCTTGAAAAAAAATTTGAGTCTGTTTATATAATAATATATTATTATATTATAATTAAAAAATGTAAATACAAGTATACATACTCGTATACTCTAATATTAACATGTTATTTTATTTAACAATCGGTTGTTAAATAATTGAACAATAATATTTATTCACTAATGAGTGATTTGTGAAACTCATTAAAGTCATTTTTTTCTTTTGAATGATAGCGGAACGCCCGTGATGGTTTAGTTTATTATTCTAAAACGTTACCAGCGGTCACGTCTCTGGGCGTTTAAAGTATAATTTGTTTTTTGTTATTTTCATGAATTATTATTAGTTGACTATACATAACGCGAGTTTTATGATTAATAATAATACATTTCAGAATTAATGTTTCAGGTTTGTATAGGTACTTCGTTGATTTTTATCGTTTACTGGTATAATGTGCTAATGTGCTTATGTACTAATTACACCAATTACTTACTAAGCTCAAAAAATGTCATTTTGTCCAAAGTAGGATTTAGGTTTTATTATGGTTATACTTGTAGCACAGGGTTCGTCTATTCAGTTAGTTTTGTGAGACTTCCACGCTGAAATCATTCCCCAAAACTGGGCGATGCCCATAGAGTAGCATTTTTTATGTAGTAAATATGTTGAATGTAATTATGTATATCACTGATGATTAAAAAAACGGTGCAAATATTCTTCGCTTCAATGTGTTTTAGATCATTTTAAACACCGAATTTTTACATAAGTTTAATCTTGTTATTAAGGTTCGAATGTCGGTGTAATACTGTGCTGTATGTATGTTATATTACATGGTAAAAAATACAAAAACGAAAGAAAAAAACAGGCATACTTCGCACAATGGGTGGGCCACTGTTGTAGATGAGAGCTCGGAAGGTAGGATATATAGAGAGGAATTGAATGTATATTTGTACACAACGATTAATCTTTGCTAACGAAAAACGATTCTGGGTAGAGTTTGATTAAATATAATTTAAAAAGTCGTAATATTTACGATTTGAAAATAATACTTTCTTATATTTTCCCGTTTACCCTACGTTTTTCCCATTTATCGGCAAAAATCCTGGGTAATAATCAAAAAATGACCTTTCTAAAGTACCACCATAGTCAAATTTATTTTCAGAAAATGTGTTTCGATTGAAAATCGGAGCAAAATTGCTGATAGAAAAGTTGTCCACAGAAAAAAAATTTAAAAATTCCCAAAATCAAAATTTATATAATTTACCCCTAAAAATGAGGTGAGCATGTTTTAGCATGAATCGCTCTGTATATTGAATCGACGGAATGAATAAAATAGAAAAAAATCGTATCTTTTAGTTAAAAATATTAAAATATACCGTGTTAATATGTTAAAATATCAAATGTACAGTGTGTAGTAAAATAATATAATAATTATCATAGTGTACAAATCGTAAATCCTCGACAAAGAATATTGTTTCTACACAATTATAAATTAAAAAAATTATAGTCATCAAATACTCCAATCGGCATAAAAAATGAATAAACATTTTTATGCGTAGTCTTCTGTAGTCATAACTTAAGGGGTCTGATATTTTTCAATTAAAATATTATTGATTGAATTATTAATATTATTATTATTATTAATTAACGTTATATTGTTACGAGTTATGACTATTTGGGTATAGTGGATGTGAAATCGTATATAGGAATTGTAGGTAGGTACTTTCACGTCACGGAGGTGAAAATAGCCACTGCGCTTAAATATTATAAACGCTATTTAATTTGTAATAATTGCTGTCCAATATTAATCGAAAATATTGCAATCAACAATAATGTAGACTACGACGTTTGTATTCCTATAAAGTGGGAGTAGGAATCAAATCGTCTTCACAAAAAAAAAAAAAAAAAAAAAAACCGAAATATATACTAATAACATAAGAAGACGATGTTTCAACATTAAAATATGTAATTTTCAACTTATCTGAATAAAGTTAGAAAATCATTAAAATGTTTACTTTAATCGGTCATATTTTTTTCATCGACATTGTTGATATCAAAAATATAGTATAGTATAACCAATCCAATTTACTGACAAAAATTACTTACTTATCATACAAAGAGATCTGAAATTTCAAACATAGCGGTGTAGTGGACAATCGCATTTCGAATCCAAATTCTTTTTTACATAAGGTGAGGCAGTGCTCATATTTGAAGTTTTACAAATTTTTACACAAGCAAATCTACTTTATGCAAGTCAGTATAGGCGACCAGTAAATAAATTTGCTCCATGCAATAGCCATGTATTTGATAACTAGTGGTTTTGTGGCAGAAAAATTAATATTCAAGGGTAAAAGGTAAAAGTAAGAAGAAAAGAGGAAAATATGGTAGAAGGAAAACAAATAAAATTAAAATCTCGATAAATTTTAATCATTACATTTCTGGGGCAACATTTTTATTTATTTATTTATTTATTTTTATTAAGCATTTTTCGGTGTACATAATAGTTTATAATATTATTGTTTATTATATAATTACAAGTTCTCCGTGAAAACTGAAGTAAATTCTTTGTTAGCGGGAATGCGACTTCATTCCCTGCAGCTCAGTGGTGACTATAATTGAAGTTCAATGGGAAGGGAGGTATTAAATTTTCAAAATTCCTTATAAAACCACCATTGCTGCAGCAACACGGTGGCAATCCGACCGAGCGTGCGATTAAAATAAATACGTGAGACGCCGCGTCGTCATCTGTTACATTTTACATAATATAATATAGAAGAACACGCGCCACCGTAATAAACTTATTTACTAAAAATGTAAACAGACTTTGGCGATGACTGGATGGGGTCGGTAAAACTACTTCCGTATACTCACCGTAAATCATTTTCTTCGAATAATACTATTCGAGTGGTGTTATTAAAAAAAAAGGTGTCGAATGACAAAATTTCATTAAGAACAATGCATGAAATAAAATACAAAGAGTAATGCAGTGCTGAACTGCAATATTATAATAATTTTTTTGTATTTGTTTCATCACAATATATATAGGAATTAAACGTGATTTCGGACGACATCGGTCGGAAACTTAATTTATTCGTACTTTGTAAACCAACTAAGTATAGCTATCTATGTACGTTATTTGTTTTTTTTTTATTTTTAAAAATTAACGCCTAACGACTTTTACAATGGGAACGACATAAAAAGAAAAATAATTATTTAACAATAAAAAAACAACAAGACAGGTAGAAAAATAAACATAAAATAATAACTGTAAAGTAAATGGAGAATATAACAATAGACGATTAGTAAAGAAAACATAATAGAATGTAAATCAGGCTAAATATAGTTAATAAGAAATAAATACAAAATAAATTGATCGAGGATTATAATTTTTGAGGAAGCGGTGTAATGGGTTGTTATAATCGAAGGAAGTGGAGTGGCTAAGTAAAGAGAACGGAGACTGGTTGCGAATAGAGTATGAGGGAACTCTAAAACAAATTTTCTGAAGAGTGTTTTGGATGAGTGAGTAGTCATGATTGGTAACTGGGATCTCGGCGATGTGGGAAGATGTTTTAATCAATATATAATATTATACCTAACCGAACAAAATCTGTTTCGTAAAAACGGTTTTTTGATTATTATTGTTGTGACTATAATATAAACATGACTATTATTGGCAAGGAAACCAACGCAAAGACACTTTTTATTTTGATCGACACGTTACCAATCTCCATGTTTAGTGCAATCCTCAATTTTTTACACGTGATAAATATGGATTCATTACTCTTATTTGAGTTTTAAATATTTACTCAAGTATGCTGAAGTATTCATATTTTGCACTAATAATAACGGATCTCTAATAGGTTTAACCATTCGTTGTGTTATCTTTAGTTTTTGAAATTATCGGCATAGGCAATTTTGACTTTTACGATCGAATTGGGAAAACACTTACAAACATAGAAAGGGGAGGGAGGGAATAATACATAATTCAAAAAGAGATACTTGAATTTTTCAATTGATTAGGTTTTATACAGAATTAAAATATGGCGAAACATGTATACTCATGGATAAGTATGAATTTAAGAAAATAAATAATTGTAATATCTCGGCACTTTAATAACTAATAATCAAAATTTAATAGCCATATAGATAGTCACTGGAAATAAACGCTACAATATATATCTAAAACTTGATCACTAAGAAAAACAGACGAAAATAAATTGTTTGCACCAAAAAAAATATGTATTAAAATCTTTGGACCAGTTAATGATAACATATTTGGAAATCGGATTCAAATTAAAAACAAAGAGCTACAGATACCGTATAGAAAAAAGAATATTTTAGAGATCATCGAAAACTGAAGACAAAAACTGCGATGGGCTGGACATTATACATGGAGTGACCAAAACTTACGACTATAAGCAGTGCTAGAACAGAATACAGTAAATAGTAAGCCTTTAAGAAATCAAACGTGATGAGACGTAGTAAAAACGTATTTATATGTTAATAAATAAATAAATAATAGGATGTGGAATCTATATGTCAATTGAGTTGATAACTAAATCGGGAAATTTCGCCGATGGTTAAATATAGCTGGAGGACTGGTTGTCAACCTGTATGGTCCTAGAAGACGAGTTTAAAACCAAATAATAATATATTTAGTAAATAGTATAAAAATAATATATTTTTAAATCTATTTGTGCTACAAATTTATCCCCCCCCCCTGAAGCGACGAGAAAATAAGTGCTGAATATAATATTAGAATATTTTCAGAATAAAATGTGATAAAAAGATCCGGTAACAAGATATGCTGTAACACAATGTGATGATAATATTATTCTCAGTATGTGTAAAGCGTCGTTTCACAGCCACTACGGTTATTATACCTATTCAATATACAGAGCGATTCTTTTATTGGATATGAAATTTATTACCTTTTCCTATAGATCCTCTTCCGGACTAAATTTTTAACTGTTACCAATTCGTAACAAGTGCATATTACATAGCTTTTATGTATATATGTATATGTGTAATGTGTATTAGAATCTGTCGAATAAATACTCTTTTTTTTCGAATTTGAGTTTGAATTTTTAAAATAAATTGTCCAGTAGAAAGCTGTACAGTACAGTAGTAAATAAAATTATTTGGGTATTTTAAATGTTTAATTTTTTGCGGGTGAATTTTTCTATACGAGAAATTGGATAGAAGAATTCCGGTATATATGATGAGAAAAAAAATCCTAAACAAACAATATTATCCATCATTTGACCGACAAATGTTTACGACCGCGTAGGTACAGAGCGGAGAAGACGATTTATACACGAAATACGAGATTTCGCATTTTACTACCCGTCAGCATATCGTATATGTACAAACGATATAAACCCGAGGCATAAACGGTAACGAAACCCGGAAGCGACAGTTTATGCACGAAAACTCATAATAATATTAGTATATTATGTTCAACGGTGTCACGGCGATGGTGTTTGGAAGTACGATAAAACCGTCAGCAACGTGATATCCGTGATGGGCCCAAAACTGCGATCCGGGTGCATATTATAATAATGTATTCGTACAGCATTACAGCTGCACTAAAAAAAAATGTAAAAATAAATCGTCGTTGCCGAGATGATTGTTTGCTCCGCGGTAACAATGTTATTATAATGCGATTATTATGACGTAAGATTGTAATAAATTTTCGCACCGACGAGTATTTCCGCGAGACATCGGATACCTCTAACGCGGTCGTTGACTCGTCGGTCCTCGCAATTGTCATTATCGTCATATTATTATAATAACAACGATACATATACGGTTGCAGTATACTTAAGTTGGATACATAATATATATATATATATATTACTATTATTATTATTTCCTGGGTTTATTCGGCCCCTAGGACCACGCCGTCTCACAACCAATCCTCCAGCTATCTCTCTATACATGACCAAAACCTTCCAATTTGGGCTCCTATAGTTTCTGTATCCTTTTTTACTACCATCTCCCACCTAATCATCGGCCTTTGCAGAGGTGTTTTTCTATTATTATTATTATTATTATTACTATTACTATTATTATGTTACTGTATTGTCTGTATTAGTGGATTTTGGCTATACTCTATACATGTCCAATCTTTATTGATGATCACCAAATTATTAATTTATCCGTACGTTATTAGATGTACCTAACTATGTTTTTCCATCGTTTCCGCTCGCCGGTGATTTTATCGTTTAGAGGTCCAAATCCTTCGGCAATATTTTTCTTTCGAGTGCTAAAAATTAATTTTTGTTTATTTTTCTCAGTAGCTAAGTTTCAGATCTGTTCAATGTACCTCATCACATTAAAATATAGTATATGTATCTGTTTTTCCGTTTCTCTTGACAGTGATCGTGAACTTAACAACTTCTTAAGTACACTTAGTAATTCTTATCTCCCGCTTGATTTCTCGAGGCCACCTCTTTTGCTATGTTATATCGTTTTTATGGATATGCTTGTGTGTATATATATATATATATATATATATTCCAGCTGATCTTGAATCTATGTAATCATATGCCCCGGTTTATTCTCATAAACCAATTAATATACTTCATCTTACTTTATAATGCTGAATTATTTAGTATTTTGAATAACAGTTTTAATTTAGTATAATATTCTTCCATTATCATTATATATCATCTAATTTTGCCAAAAAACTTATGACCTAGTCTTGTAGGAAATTTGTTGAGACCCGATCATTTTCATCTTTTTGATTATCTATTCCAAGGTGAGATTAAAAATAATCAGTGAATTTCCTCATTCTAATTCTGACTATACTGCTGACTATATAATTTGATTTCGTGATTCAAAATTATAGTTTTACCACGATTTCATTAATCAAATTTCGGTTATCCAAATCGGGTGATATATACATATATAAATATAACAGGAAGTGTATTTACAGGGGGTAAAAAATCATGGTTTTTTTTTATTTTCGTGGAAAATTTACGACCATATATACCTATCTGTACACGAAAGACGAGAGTTTGTATATTATTATATGTTTTACTACCACACGAACCCGGTAACAAAACCCGGAAGTGATGACGCTGAAAAAGTAGTCATAAATTCAACCGATATAATATAGGTACGCTGCAGAAGTTTTTATAAAACGGTGAACGGGGCGAATATTTTCTCGGCTCTGATAACACGAAATCCCTGCAGAGAAGTTTATCAGTAAATACGGAAGTATTCCATCCAACGTATTGCCACTGGTTGAAAAAATCCAAAACCACGATTTTTATTTCAGTTTCATTTAATAACAATTATTATCGTGAAAATTCACGTCTCGAAATGCCTTAAATAGATACTTATTGAAACGTTCTATTTTTGTTTTCACAATTTAATAATATAGCTACTTATTTGACATTTTCGAGTATTTCTCACTGTATGGATAATGTTTTATCTCAATTAAAAAAAAAAAAAAAAAAAAACGACTAACTTTCAATTGAAATATTTTTAGAACACGAATAATAAGAAACATCAAATTATACAAACAAAATAGATCTACGAATGCACATTATATAATTTGACATACTGTTTTTATTTTTAAATTTGTCATATATTTTATTGAAACTCAGTTATTACTGTAAAAAAATGTTTGTATTTTTATTTTTATTTGCAATTCTTATAACATTATCAAATACAATTTTAGATTCGGAGCACGGCAGAGATCTATTGGTTTTACTATGATGTGTATTTTTATTTTATTATTATTATTTTTTTTTTTTTTCTTTGTAACCATAACCAACAAAAATTGTTAGACTGAACAGAAATGCTTGAAAATTTGACAGAAGGTTCATTATAAGTCGTGCTTAATTATATATTAGCTATATTATCTAATATTATCATTTTTAGTCTAAAGTTACCGAAAATCGATTAATCTAGAATATTATATTTAATTAACAATAATGACTTTTCTATGTATTGTTTTCTGTTAATAATTAGTTTAAAATATCACCTAAATGTTCTTAAAATGTTCCGTGATCGCTTGTTGACCATCGTTCTAATATTCTAAAAAAATAGTTTAAAGTACAATACGAAAACAATACGGAAATAGTTTAAGCATATGCGGGACCTGATATAACCTATCTTTATTTTCTCGCTTATAAATTACACAATCAATACCCTATGTCCATCCATGCCACTGCGCCTTCACCGTGTCAGATATGAAATATATGTAAACAATTTGTTTCTTTTATGTTATTTTAGAAGTGAACCAGCTTCTCTGAGGATAAGCGTAGGATTCCCGCTTTACGGTTTTCTAGCGTCATTGTAGCACATACGTACATCCGTATAATGCTTGATTTTTAAAACGGTCCGAAAAACATTTACGAACAAAACGTCATCGAATTTCAAATCCCGATTTTTTTTTACGTGAATACGGTAGTCGACTTTTACATGACGGCCGTTATTATAGGTATTTATTTACTTCGCGCGTTATTCAAACTCATCAAACTATACTATATTATAATGGCACGAGGGCAAAACATAGAAAAAAAAAAAAAACCTACATTTCTCATTTCACGCGCGATAAATTTACGACCGTGTAAACGACACCTGCACCGCCGCCGCCGCGCCACCGATAAATCGCGAAATCCGCGAGACGGAAAAATTTATCGTCGACCCACTGCTGATAAGTTCACGCGTTCGTATATTAGGTACAATACATATACAAAAAAAAAAAAATAAAAAAAAATACCTGCACAAAATTAAAATATTTCGGCAGCTGCCCATATTATGTAATGCTATAGACGTGTTTACGCGATTATTAGAGGAAAAAACTCGACGGGATCGACGAAAAAACAAAAACCTAAAAAAAAAAATATATATCCTACGCGAACAATAACTAATAGTTTAATATACGTTCGAAATTACGCGCCAAATGCGTACATGCGCGTAGTAGTTTTTTCTATACTGCATAGTACGTTGTTTCGATTGGTCGGATTTTTTGCTTTCTTGCTGTTTTTTTTTTTTTTCTTTTGACGATAAACTTCTGGACAAACCGGCCAAAATCTAAACGTCGCGTGTATAATATCGTATGTTAAATAGGTAAACGGGACCGCCACGGACTTCCGGCGGCGGCGGCCCGTAATGGACTTTCTAAAATCAATTAACGCACGTGCGGTGTTTACGACACGCGCGTTTTCGGACACGAGTTGCAGAATATCCCGAACCGCCAACAAGACCCGTCGTCGTCGGCCATCCCATAGACGTATAATTGTTATGATCAGAGCCGTTGGGCCGTAAACGATGTAATAATTGGAACCATCGTTATATAGCGACGAACCCTCGTAAACGGAAATTCGAGAGAAACGGGATTTTTTTCGATTAGATTATAATCCGGGTTTCGAATCGAAGAGGTTTTCGACAGTGTTGCGCGTTTCATCCGTAGATAAATCTCTTTAAATCGTCATTTATGTACGCGTCGGAAATAATAAGTAAAATATTTATTTTACCTATATTATTAATAATGAATGTAGTTGAATAAATTAAACATTGAAGTTACATCAACCGCACGACTTTTTCGATAGGAATCTATGTCTAGGTAACAAATCGGATTCATCATCCGGTTTTTATTTGATTAGATTAGGTTTTATCACTTGGTTTTTAATGCACAAAATTATCTTTTTTTTTTTTTATTTATTTCGATACAAAGTCGTTAATCATTTCTTTTTAACTGTATAATCCGATTGTTCAGTTATCATTGGAATTTTCTTAGAATTCCGGACTCAGCTGGACGAGACGTTAAGTTTTAGATATTTTTTATATTAACAAATTATAACTTTATACTTATATTTATAGTATAAGATTATGCGCTGTCAAAAATTTAAAAATATCTGGACCATATTCGTTAACAAGAGGAATTTTAAAATTGTTTTGATTCGTAAGCATGTAACCATGTGCGGAACGGAGATACGGTAGCTAAGAACATTAAGGGAGAAAAAGTTCTTAGAAAAGGACAATTATTAAGCCAACCTACAAGGGTTAAGTGAAAAGTGAAAAGTGGAGAAGGAGGAAAAATGTAGAACTACAAAGTATAAGTATGTAATAGACGTCATATGAGTATTAGGAGATTATATTGCTCGTAGGAATTAGAATGAGCTAGTAGAAACGGACTAATGTGTATGTCTAAAACACCTGTAGGAAGATCCAAAACCAAATGAGAAGATGCAATAAATATATGTAATTTTATGGCATAACTTCATGCAGGGGAAAATAAGGATGATGGTGGGTGGATAGATGTGGGTCGGGATGGTTTTTGAAGGAAGTCTAGAAACCGGAAAAGAGCGAATAAGAAGATATTATAATAATAGGGAAAAAACGGAAAAGTAATTTGGATGAAAACGAGAAATCGCGTCGACAATAGTATGCAACACCGCGCGCCGTTGGTTTTTGTATCAAAAATGTACTTTTTTTTTTTTTTTTATAAAATTCATATGCACAGTTTCTATATGATATTATTACCGGTATGGCTAAAATCCGCTGGCATTTATTGACCATTGGCATATTAAGTCGAATACATGTAAAATCCGTTTACTTATATAATAGTGACGAAATCAAAGACTCCTATGCAGGGTGTATATTGCGAGAAATAACACAGCGTATAACCAACAGATAATAATACTAATAATATATATGTTATATACTTAATAAATAACGTGATTTAAAAATATTGGCTATTTTCGTAAAATTATTATTTTCTTACAATTTATTGTGTGTAGTTTATTATTTTAATCTGCCGCTGAAAATTACAGTTTTTACGTTACATAACTAAATAATATGACTGTATATTCAAATAATTTATAAAACTATAAAATCATTAGTCGTCGTTTTCAAAAACCATCGACGGAAAGAGCATTAGGTTCTAAAAATCTTATACTCGTTTAGACAACTATACTAAGTCGTTTAATCTCCGTTCAAATATACGATTTTATATACCCATAAATATGGCGTTTTATATTCGTCTAAAAAAACGTATGACCCGAGAGTGTCGAGTTTTATTTGTGGTTTTATACGTAGGTATAATACACGTTTAGAAAATAAATATACGTGTATATTATAACTAGAGAAACTCGAGAAAAAATATTATAATATTTTCGCAAACCCATTCAAAATGTTACGTTTCAACCGTTTCAAGAGAAAACAAACGCAAATCCTCACGTCTATAAAAACAGATTTTGAAAACGTGCGGCGATTAAACGGGATATTATAGTGTTTTTTACGGTCGTTATAAATGCGCTCGTTTGGTACCAAATTAATTATTAGCGCGGTCCACGCAGCTTTAAACAACAACAACGACAAATATTATAGAGGCACTGTTTTGTTCGCGGATACACGAAAAAAAAAATAACGATCGTCTAACGACTCTTACGTACAAAAACCGACGATAACAATTCGTCGATGTATTTCCTTATTTTTAGTTTTTGTTCCGTTACGCTGTCGTACGTGACGTTGATATTTTTTATTCGAATTTCGAGTTAACATAATATAAATACATCCCGGATAGATAATACCTTTATACCTTTTAAATGTCGAAGACTGTTGTGCTCGTATCGAATTGAATGCCACATAGCTAGTCGCTAGGGATTAAAAAAGTCAATAACAAAAAAAAAATAAGGAAAAATCATAAAAACTAAACTAATCAAAAACATAAACGAACTTTGCAGAAAAAAAAAATCCAATACCAAAAACACAATACGCGAAAAGATACAAGCTAATCGTTTATATCAGTACCGAATCCCGTAGATTATCTACCTATATATACGGTTTAATAGTCATAGAGATAAGTTTTTAACTTGTTCGCTATAGTTTTTATATTTTATGTTTGTATATCTGTAGAAGACTGTCGTTATCGTTTATCTCGCCGTTAACAACTTACTACGAATCTGAAATCGTTCGGCGGGAAATTAATTAAATGAAAACTTATGCGATAAAACGATAAACGTTCATATATATTTAAGTATAAGTATTTCAAATGACCTTAAACGAAAACGTATACAATTATTATCGAGAAACGTTTTTAATTCCCATTATGCACATACAATAATCAAATCATAACAGTATAATACTCGTCCCAAAGTTACAAAATTGGTAACGATTTGAAGTTACTTCTTTTCAATGACAACTAACACTGAAACTTGACTTTTTCGATTTTTTTCATCTGCCAAAACATAACAATTTAAAAATAACTTTACTTCGTAGCTAGACTAAGTAACATTTTTTTCTACGAGTAAATATAGTACCTATACTTGAATTAAAAAAGGCTGATAATACTGATGTGTGTGTCTATCACTGTTTTAGAAAAAAATTTAAAAGGGAGATAATATATATATAAATAATATATAGATATTTATGTGCTGAATGGTGATGTTTAATGTTGGTATAGTTTTTATGTAATGCAATATTCATTATTGAGTTTTAATTATAAATATTTGAAACATAAATCATAATTAATCATTATATAGGTGATACAAAGAAAAAATATATTTTATTGTTTTACAGGTTTTACATTTTGTGAAAGTCTAATCTACCTAACCTAAAAACTAAACAAAATTATCCGTTTTTATCTAAATAAAAATGAGTCTATCTTATCTTTTATCTAGATAAAATTTGTTTAGTTGTATCTAATATCTTAACTAGATAACTTTTAAGTTATCTTTGCATAATACTGAACATGGTATAGTGTTATAGTACCTATAATGTATCAGAATAGTATATTATTATATATTATATCATTGTAATCGGTTATTGATTATTTTCCAAAGTTCTATAATGCAAAACAGGTGGGGATGGAGGAAATTTGACCCTTACAGGTTTTTTTGGAAGGAGGGGAGGTGATAGTTTTTTCTGATTCCACTCTGACGATATTTAGTACCGATTCGAACTAATATTATGGAATCCGTGAACTTTTCCGACAACGCGAATACTTGTGTGGTTAATACATAATAATAATAATAATAATGATATACGTAGTTATAAGCCGGCCGATAAATATGATATATATGTTTGAAATCTCTTAGAGTCGATCAAAGTCACGCGAGACAAAATCGGTCGCAAAATAAAAAAATTGTGTAAAAAGATAAAAACCATTATTAACGATATTATTATAATATCCGTCCTAGTTTGTACATATATTATTACGATGTCAAACATCACACGATCAAATTGCGTCTATAAATTATACTTTAATATTCCGCGTATACACAGATGATATGAACGCACGAAGCGAGAAAAGAAAAACTATCTTTCCTATTAAAATTTACTCGCCAATAACACAAAATAATATTTCCTATGGTGATAAACGTCGTAGATATTATCAATTATACCACAAAAGCACGTAAATCAAAATTAAGGTTCGAAAATAATAAAACTTAACCTAAATTTTTTCGATTTTCCAAATGGTTTTTCCTAAGTTTAACGAAATCTACAGGAATAATAAAAAAAAAAAATATCTTCTCAATGCACGAAATTCTATGAAAAAATGCTCTGCTATCGTTTTTTTCGATCGGAACAGGATTTCAGGGTGTATAGGTTGTTTGCGCGGACACACAAAAACAAACACCGCTCCCCCCACCCGCTTACAGTAACCAACAGTACACAAAAATCGACATAAGAAGAAATTCGATTTTGTAAAAATTTAATTATCACACGAACACCCAACATCCCAGCATCTATGTAATAGATGAAAAAACAAACAAATATAACCCAATAGACACGTAAAAATAGGCCTGTATCCGGTGCATCCGCATCGATGCAACTATATACTAGCTCTTATTGAAATTAATGTCGGTCGAATAGTTTTCGAGATTACGCTCGAGCAAAACGGATTTTGTGTACAGCCTATATATACGATTGGTGGTCTTTGTGTACAGTATCTTTGACGTTTTGTATCCTATACGCGCCCAAAAAAGACACGCCATAAATGTGTGTGTGTGTGTGTATACTGTGTTCATATGTGTTATTATATAATAACGAATACCTGCGTCACGTTACTGCGGACCGAAATGCAAACGTGTGCTCGCAACTCGCCCGGTGTTTTGTGCAGTAGGTTAGTATATTATAATAATAATAATAATAATAATAAAAAAAAAGGTGTACGGTTTTCCTGTATACGATTCGGTGGCGTGGCTCACGGTTGCTCAAAGCGGGCACGACATACGCGCGCTGCTGCACAGGTCTGACAGACAAACGTCATAACTTGATATATACCGTCTCCGGCGAGAATGTAAAAAAAAAATATGGAATTTTCTTTTGTTTATTTTTAGACGTTAAACCATTTAAGCAAACGGTTTTTTTTTTTTTTATTTATACGTATACACGATGCGTGTTGTTTTCGACTAATTTTAAGTCTTGGCACCTGCGATCGGGGCAATCATCGTTATTTTATACCCATCATATTATTCATCTCATCTCCGTCTCAACGCGGCGACGACGACGACGATTACCGACCGCTGCTGCGGCGCCGAATTCCTCCGGGATACGGTCAAATAACTCAATCTCTTTCTCTCTCTCTCGCTCGCACGCGCGCATCTATATTTATATCATCGGGGCTAAAATATCAATGCCCTTTGCATTGTTTACCAAAGCTTGCTGTACGATGCTCGTTTTGTTACCAAATATTCGTTATGTGTACTTTTCAAATCATCATTGTCTTCACTTTTTTTTTTTTTTAGAGAGAATTTTTGAGTTTTTGTTTAGTCATTTTCGGATTTGAAATTATATTTTAAGATTTTTATACGTTTTCATGAATTGTGTGTAGGTAGCAAACTATTAAGTATCTAGTCGTATTATAATATAAAACATATGAGCCTACGTCAATTGGTACGTAGGAAGAGGATTAAATAGAGGGCTGCAAAACATACATATGACTCATATAAAAAAGGTTGTGGATTATACCAGAAGTTAAAGGAACTAAGTCCCGAATATGATCAACCGAGAGGTATTGTCGAGAGCTATGACAAACTAAGCGAATGATTATTAACAAGAAGAAGAAGCCAGAGAGAGTAAGTATACGGATACCACGAGTGATGTTATCATGGATACCCAGAATAGCTCTTGAGGAAATTAGGTACTATTCAAACTGAAATTGCACGTTTTTAAAATCTTTACAAACGCGTCGCGATTATTTTAACGCCGAGTGACAGCTACAACTGCTGTCCTAAAGGACTGATGACAAACGATTTGTATTTAAGTAGATAGATGTACTGATGCACTTCCGCGTATTTTAATTATATACGACTTGGTAATTACTTTTTTTTTTTTTTTGATAATACTATTTTATACTCAAGAGACGAGTATTTATGTATATAACATGTCTATAACATTTAAGTATCTACTTAATGGGTCAATGAAGTTTTGAGTCACGTGGACCGAATTTCGATGTCTAAAAATTCATTTCACGATAATATAGTAGGTATTATCTACGCGTGTATAAATATTATTGCGTCAAACGATGAAAACACAACGACAATCGATTCTCACAGAAGAGCCCCGAAAATGACGTATCTATCGCTATACATAGAGCCGTCGTCAAAAAGAAGTTTAAGTCGCCATTAAAAACGCATTAAAACGGATTTCTGCAAGTGCCATTTCATCGTCGTCATTCACGACCGATTCGCTCGTAAAAGTATTTCAATTTTAATTTTGAATTTGATAATATTAAGTAAAAAGTATTCCGCATCACCGAGCGTATAATTCTTTTGGACATTTGGTTAAGAATTCTTGACTATTATTATTACTATTATTGTTACCACTCATACGACTCTATATGATTAAATCGGTCAAATTTATAGACATGAAAAAGATTGACCGCACATTATACTCGTTTTGTTTATAACACCTTTATGTAAATATATGTGGGAAAGAGACAGGCTCTTATGTAATTTTTTTAAAATATTCATAAACAATGTATACAATACCAATTGGGTTTATAAATATTTATTATTTATATTACAAAATAAAGATAACAAAATTGATAGATAATGTAAAAATATTAAATAATTAAAATTGTGTTATCAGTTAGCAATTTTTATCTCAATATTACCAATGTGTTATAAAATTGTATATAACTTTATTGAAAAAGTCAATAATGAATCTCTTACTCTTACACATATGTTGGATTCAATACAATTCACTAATACGTGGTTTATATATTACTTTAGGTAAATGCATTTGTTTGAAAATGATGTGGTTACTGTGAAATAATAACAACGGTTCGGAAACGTAATTTCTATACTTATATTTAAATGTCTGATATTTATATAAGTACCAAATACTACTATATATTTTAATTGTAAACTTGATTCGTCTATATAAGGGCACTTTTGACCACCTCTATTTGCTTAGTACACGACCTCATCTCGGAATTTTAATCGAAAATAAACCCCGATTTGCTATGGAAAACCACGTCCGGTAAGCTTTGTATTTCGTGTTCACTATGTTTATATGTGACCGCATTTCCGAAAACTGTTCATATCATTTATGTCAACTGCTTATCACTGTATTAAATCTAAAGCGTAGTGACCGTTACACCAAACTGTCTAAATCCCCACGATATTGATTAATACCATTATTATATTTACGGGTGTATAATACTTCACTCGACAACTATAATTGATTGGCCTAGTTTTGGGGGCTAACACTTCCCCCTCTCCGAAGCCTCGTTTTTTGTGCTCATGTTTATATCGTTAAATTCAAACGATAGGTCGTTTCCTCGGGGTTAATATTATGTACTGTCCGCGAGTATATTATTATTATAATATTATCATTGTATACCGTGCCAATTACGCGTGAAAATATATACGAGCGCTAATGAACTCTACTCTCGACATAATATCAGTATCGCGCGTTGTCGGTAACGACTGTTGTATACGCTCGTTTTTGGCCGTCAACACTTGTTAGGAAAAAAAAATATATCAACATACCGTTTTTGAATATATTATATATATATAATTGGACGCATGTAAAAACCTCGAATCTACAAGTCTACAATGGACTATTTGGAATGCACACAAAGTCTGAACTGTAAACATCCGAAAGGAAAATTGTTGAATTTAAACGAAATTATATACATATCGATATTATAGTTTTAGTCAGTCGATAACTATATTATAATAAACATTTCACTTTTTAGATTTATACGGTTCATATTTTGATTTAACAAATTTTATTTTATTTGTTTTTGTTTTAGTTTTTCGTATTTTCGTCTGCAATATATTATAATATTATAAGGCCGCTCGTATGTTATACATAGGTGTAATATTGGGGCTCACAAGTTAATGCTAAAAAAAAAAAAAAATACATGCACTTTTACGTGTACTGCATTGACAAAAAACCATTAATTATAATAATATATATATATATTATAACACATTATTTTTATGCAGTACAACATTTCGTTTTTGATAGTCACCGAAAAAATGAACATCGTACGAACAGACAAAAATTCCAAACTAAAATAATCAAATAATCCTCGAAATTCGCATATTATGCCGAATTCCGGACACCATATAAAGTTTTAACGAATTTCCGGTTACACCTATGACCTATAGAATTTACCATTTACATTATCTCGGAATGATCGGTCAGAAAATTCAGATTATATATTTTAAGAGGAAATGGTTCGGATAACGAGCACGTATTCAAGTTTAATAGTGTAGCCACTAGATTTACGATAGTCCTCACATATTATTGTTTAAAGAAGACCGTCCCCATATTTAAGTGTTAACTTAGAAATCCGAGTGAAAATTAGCAGGTCGTAAAAAAGAAATCAAAGTTTGAAGGAAACATCCAAACGTTTTAATACTACCCCGTCCGGGTCTATGAAGAAATCGAAAAACAAATGCCATGTAATAATAATGTTATACAGTTAGATATAATCCATGCATACACTTATTTTATAGATGTTCAAAGAGTTTTGTCCTTGAACATTAAAAAAAAAAAAAAAAAAATTATAAAACCAAACCTCACAAAGCTAAATATTGTTTATAGATAAACGTTCATTAATGTATACGAAAATTAATATTTTCAAATTTCCAATGACCGCTTAAAATTGTCGGAAAACTACAGAAAAAAAATATATCCTGCGATGTTTGGCAAAAATCGGAAGTTCCGTTTGTGCTAAGCTATAGTCGTTTAATGATAAAAAAAAATGTCGCTGTTTGTTACAGTCTACTAATCGAAAGCAGTTTGTTTTTGCATTCTGTATATAATTAAATCACAATAAATTTGCCTTTCTCGTTTATCAGCTACATTTATATTTCACTTATTGTATTTTGCTTTAACTACTGACATTATTTAAATATTATATAAATTGACGTTAATAGAATGTGCATATTTTAGTAATTGATGTTGAGGGTCAAAACCAGGAGATAGATTAGAAAACTATAATATGCGTGTAACGTGTAAATTAAATCTAATAATAAAAAAAAAGACAGACATACTTCACACGTGGGTGCAGCCACTGTTGTAGGTGGGAAGTTGGGAAGGTCGGATGCAGACGAGAATTTAATGTATATTTGTAAGCAACGATAAACCATTGCTAACGAAAAAAACGATTCTGAACGGAATTCAGTTGATAGTGATGCTTTATAAATAATATATAAATGTTATGGTAAAATGATTACAACAATGTTCGTTTCCATGACATTGGTTTAAAAAATATTAAAATAATAAAAACTTAATAGTAACAAAAAATAAATAAAAACGCTTGCAAATGACAACCGTTTTTTAATCTTTTAGTCTTTTTTAATCTAAAGAACCAGGTTTTCCTCATTATCTCGATTAGGTATTAATGAAAATTTCAAAAATGACTTCTTTAAAGTACCGCCAGGAAAAAATTTACTTTCAGAAAAGGTGCTATACTTAATAATTGGAGTAAGTTTTCTGGTAGAAAATATGTTCACTCAGGAAAGAAATAAATCTTTGTAAAACTAATACATTCTTGGCTAAACTCAGAATCTAAAATTTTCTAATTTTTATAATATATATAAAAACAGATATCAGAATTATTTTTATAATCTTATTAAATATTTATCGTGAGATTCGTGAAACTTTTGTAAAAATATTACTTGATTTATTTAAAACTGGTAAAAAAAAATATTATTCGTTGATACCTGACGTATTATTATTATATATTTTTTTTTCTGACTAGTAAATATCATATTAAAAGACGTTATAAACTTTTTTACGAGTATTCCATACTCACACACACACATTCCAATTTTGACGGGATTTCAAAAGTAGTAATATAACAATAAAATAATAAATACGTGAATAGTAATTCATTTTTGTTTATGGAAATGTGTACGGTGACTTTTTCAAAGACGTGGTCATGTAATCGGTTTAACGCGATACAATTTTACCTTTTTAAAAACACTTTGTGTTGCGGAATAAAAGCAAGTCCTTCTTATTATACTATTTAGGTACCTGCTTATGTATCATTGATTGAAAACAGTAACATTATTTAAATGGGGGAGAGTGACGGCGAATTAACATTTGTTTCAGTCTGCAGCGTTTAGCCTTGCCCTAAGTCGGCATTTTGGTCGATTGACTGCAAGTTTTTGTGTCTGAAGACAACAATGTCAAAATATCAAATACAATATTTCATAATATAATACCTTTTGTCTTGGACATTATAGTAATCCACGGACAAATTTTTGATATTCCTATTTCCTATCATTTAACAGCGGTTCTTAACTTTCAATATAAATACATCTATACAAACCGGAGTATCGAAGTAGCATAAACTCTCAATGATTAAATTAACTTGTATCGTACATATGTTAACAGACTATGATTAATCGTAAAATGATTTTTATAAACAAATCAGTAAAATATATACGAGGTAGTATGTTTTTCTGATCATTACTAATACTGTACTAATACTGTATTCAACTGATAAAAATCGTACACATTTCTTATTTTTTGAAATTGGTAGGGCAGAAAACCCAAGTTCACAAAAGTATATTGTAGAATATGGTAATAGCGTATTAATTGCTATTTTTGTAACTATCGGATATTCGATTTTAATAAAATTCCAAAACTGGAAGAGTATTAAATTGAAAGAGTTCATTAAATTTTAACTTCAATGAAAAATAAGATTGAAGTTTTTAAAAGTTGCTCTTGTTTAACCAATCCTAGATGATATATTGCATTTTATGTTATTGCAAAAGGATTGTGCACCCAATCATATTCGTTAACAGGCAAAAATGGTAAATAAATCCGGTCCTAAATAACTTATATTTAGAAAGTGGACAATATTTATCCATAGTGTGCCGCGACTTATGTTAAATAACAATAATATGCCGCATTGGAAAAACGTTTGAGAACCACTGTTCTAATGTCTAAATTTGTTTACACTTGGACTGGATTGGACTGGAAATTAATGTGCACCTTCTTCATAGACCTAATTAATTGTTTAGTGCAAACCACATTTTACTTCATAATGTACAAAATGAAATTAAAATTGATATTTTTTTGTAAGTGTGACCATCTGAAATACCTAAATGATTAGGGCAATATTCCAGCTTAAGAGAGAAACCACTTATATAGGGGGAAATTCGGTAATAATTTGCCCCAGTATTTTCAAATATTGGAATTGGATTGGAATAATTACATATAAGAACTCAGAAGTTGCAGTTTCGCGTGACATTTAGTTAAAAAAAAATTTGATACTGCTGATAGCAGGTAGGTGTGCTACTGTTTCAAGAGGAAAGATGAACGGAACTAGAGAGAATAAAAATATAGAGTAATTTAATTTATATCTGTACGCAACGATAAACCATTGTAAATGAAAAACGATTTTGAGTAGAATATTAATAATAATTAGTCGTATTTTCCGCTTGTTTTCAAGGTAACTCAGAAATCAACAAAAGTTATTAAGGAAATTCCTAGTTTTCTAATTTATTAAGAAAACTACAAAGAAAATCAAGAAACACTAATAGAAAGTTTTATAAAGTTATTGATTGGGGCAATGTTTCTGATAAATAAATTTACAGATATAAAGAAAAACACACACACACACACACGCACACACACACACATCATAACCAAACATAACTAATCACGTGCCTTACTTTGCTCAGAATCTAAAAATATCTCAATTTACTGTCAAAGTCTATTTCATACACCTACGAGTAAGTTTCGACTATATATGGAATTATGATTAATGGCTTTCAGACCTGAAAAAGACAACATAATATAATACTGTGTAGACATACACACTCCCATGAAGGCTAAGTGACCTGTTTACGCGATTCTCACGAAAGTCAATAAAGCGGCCAAATTGTATTAAGCAAAGTCAAGTGAACCGAATATTACGGAGTATAAATGGTTGTTTGGTTTTTTTTCTACTTACGAATTTATTTTAATTTAAAAGTATCTTAAACATTTATAGCTATGGCGCGTAAATATATTAATAAAGATTTTTTATGTATTTTTTATGCTTTGTGACGGGAGAAAAAATATTGGTACGCACTACGATTTATGATATTATATAAAAACTATTCAAACGGTGTCGCAAAAGGTATTTATATTTTACACAAGGTGGTAAGGTTTTATCAGTGAGATGATGGTTACACTTAGTGAGAAAGAAGAATATTTTTTCCTCGTTTTTTTTTTATTTTTCTTCTGAATAGCTGTTTTCCGTTCTCGTTTTTTTGTGATGTTTTTAAGGCTAGCCAAGTTAATATAAAATAATATTATAATAAAATCAACGAAACCAGGCACATTAAAAATTAATTTGGAAAAATGTAATTAACCAATTCACTTATAGTTGTGGGTCAATTTAATTTTCCTGTAAACTTATTTAAAATATTAAATAATAGTGTAGTTTAAAAATGTCAAAATTCGACATTTGAATACAAAACGCGTAATACAATATATTTGTTTCCTTGGATAAAATTGATCGTAAAACAATAATTTCCTATGCGTTAAAAAGCAGCCCTCTCCCATCCTTCTTACCCTTTTAAAATAAGTACTATTAATATCGTCAACATTTTTATCGGATAACATTTCAAAGTAAGTATGTACCTAAATACTGAATCGCGTATATTCATATACGCGTATTACGTCATCAGATCATGTTGCGATATTATATTAAAAAAAAAAAAAAAAAAAAATACCGAATATGTACAATATTCTATCACGTTGATGGGTACCTTTATAAAGTATATACGTCTGAGAGAATATTTTAAATCTTTAGAGGACGACGAATATACGGTATATTATTTTTAACTTTAAATAAATTGATAACAATATTATTGTATATTTTATACATTATCGCTTCGAAATCGAATGTAATACGTGTGACGTCATTGTTTATAATATATTTTTGTAACTATATTTATACGATATTACCGCTTGCAGCAGTTTTCACATGAACATTCTACAAAAACGAGTCATATAAAACAAATTATTCTTATTTTTCTGCTTGGACCTCTATAACGAACGCAGTCTTTGAGAAGCGACAGTTCCTCAATTTCGTATGAAATTTAAGGGTGGATGGGTGCTTAATATATAAATAAACATTAGTACTCGTTTACTACTAAATGTTATAAATGACAAATTTGTGTACATTGGGAAATATTGGTGGGTGGGGAGATTACAATATATAGTTTGCTTCTGAATTAATTTAGATTAATTTAGCCACCGGACGTTTTAACTATATGTATTTTTCATGTCAACACGTCTTTTTACCCTTGATCCGTTTAACTCCTGGTTCTGGACAATAATATTTTTCCGATCGTGCACTGCTTATTTGTGTACATCTATTCCTTATAGAGGTCTCTTTCGTCTGGTTCACAGTTCATAATTAATATTGACCTTTGTCTAACAACAAAAAGTTAATTAACATACATTATATAAATACGTATGTATACCTATCTACGAATAAAGTAATAATCCGAAGTAAAATAATTTTAACCCGGTTAAAATGTACAATTCGATTAAATTCTTTTACGGTTGTCCGTAATTTATACGCAAGAGTTAATTTGTAATAATAATAATTATACAATTAGATTAATATGATGTGTAAGATTAAAATTAATTTACAAACGTCCGTGGTAATATTATGAAGTACATACCGTAAAAAACAAATACGATAAAATATAATGACGCGTAAAATTACGTTTTATATTTACGATTTAATTATACTTGGACGTATATATTTTAAAACACCAAAATTCTTCTATGCGATATTTAGAAAAATAAAACCGGTCATTGCTATGTGGTCTATTTGAAAAAACTCGTTTAAGAAATTAATGTACCTTTATAACTATTATAGATTTTGCAGTCCAAAACTGCAGTAGTAATAGTGGTAGTGTATCCGCCATCGGTCAGGTTTTTTTTTTAATTTTTGGGATTTTATTATACAAAATTGTTTATCGAATTTATATGTATACCAACGGTCGAAAAATGCAGGCTGCCTTTTATGGGTGACGTGCGGTGTAAAGGTTCCGGTAGAATTTTAATAACAGACAGAGGATTAAAAAAAAAAAAAACCAAACAAGAACCTTATACAGACAGATTTGTAAAACCGATACATTCCTCGAATCTAATATACCCCTGCAACGTGATACCGCGTTATTTGTGAAATAACCGAGATTTTCGACTTGTCGTGTCTATTTTATACATTATGAGTGAACGGCCACCGTCGTATAATAATAACGCGCGATCTACGATTTCGGGTACATGTATATTTAATAAATATAAATCAATCGATCGGGCGCACTTAAATATAATTTATATCGTCGAGTGGGCCGTTGGAGTGTTTTTTTTTTTTTTGTTCGTGTACACCTACAAAACAATATCGTATAAATAATCGGCGCGGGACGTTAAAACTATAAATCCATTTCGACTATCCTCTTCTTCGTCGTCGCGTCGGGTCGGCTTCTATACCGGTCGCGGCCGGCACCGTCACGCGGAATTTCTGCGTATAGGTCAAAGATAATATTATTATAATAAATGACCGGACAACGCGCGGTTCTGGCGAGTATACAATATTCACGACGATTCGCATGGACAGTCATTTATAACGTTAAATTAAATTAATAAATATAGAATAAAAAGAGTTATCGATTCGGTGAGTTTATTTAACCGCGGTGTCGTTTGTCCCCGCAGCTATAAATGTGCGACCGCATCGAAATTTTCTCGAAACGGCCGGTATACGGGTGAACTATATACAAACGCCGTTATTAGTGAATTTCGTATACTAATAGCGTTTTCCACCTGACTGCGCCGTCGCACCTAAAGTGGGCAGGTTATACTGCCCAAAAAACTGTCTAGTGCAGTCGAATCATAAATCATGTGGAATATAATTTTTATCAGATATAAATATTATAACATTAATTTTGTCCAAATAAAAAAAAAAAAAAAACAGTTTACTAGTTTACCTATATTTATCAGTTAAAATTATATTATTATTATTCAAGCATCGAGATTGGCATCTTTAACAATAAAAGCTAAAGCTCTTCGAGCTCGTGCTGCAACTGGGACAAGCAACTGGTAGAATGCGCGCATGTAGAACATAAAAACCTACACTAAATGTGCCCCAATATTCCATATTGAACATAAAAATGTACACTAGTACGGTCGGTGCAGTCAGATGGAAAATGCTATAAAATGTAGTGATTTATCATTGTTTGAGGCGTTTTCAACGCGAGTTCAAGATATTATGTACCTACAGTATACGTCTGCCCTAAAAATCCGTGTGCGCAAACATGTGGCCACGATATGATGAGCTCGAGTCAAACATAAATAATCGTTGCCCTATTTTACTATAGCTAGTGGTTTTTTTCCTTTTTACTACAACCGTCGACAACAATAACATCCGAACTCCAAAAATAATATTATACACAGGTACGGTAACTTCGGCGGTGGGCCGCGGTTCACAATACGACGGTAATCATTCGACCGGCGCCTCTTTGAAAACGCACATTTTTTTTTTTTTTTTTTATATAATCGTGGGTTTGTCGACCTCTCTCCTATATTCCTATTATATATGACATATACGCGAAGCCGGACCATAATAAATAATAATACGCGTGCCATAAAAATAAAAATCCTTGACTATCGATTCTATCATCACGAGTCAGATCGAGCCTTTTGACGGGTTATAGTAATGACAAATTTGCGTAGTACAGGGTTTACCACTCTCGCGTCCAACCCGATCGTCACCGATCCTCTGTACTGCGAGTGTTTTGAACTGTTTAAACTTTTTTTTTTTCTAGTCGGTGCATGTACTAAGTACCTATATTGACTCTGACTGATATTATTACGTTTTATTTTCCGAGTTCATACGAATACACAATACGTTGAAAATTAGCGATTTCACTATGTGCATGCGTCCGACAGATTTAGTAGATTGTATACTATGGATTTCCGCATCACACCGGCGGCGGATTCTTTTGCTGACCTGGTCTACAGCCGATTCGAATTATGGCGCAGGCTGTATAATTGAGCGTAGGTTGGATGCAATTCATCATCAGTTATTTTAAAAGCTGAGGGTTTCAAAAATACATAACACGACAAACGTTTACAAATGTAAACGTAACATTATCGAATGTACGCGGGATTTCGATCGTATAATTAATTATAAGGTAAGCGTCCATAGGTCCGCATCGTACGAAATGGCTGTTAAAAATTATTTATACAGTAAGTTATACAAGTGCATCCACTAATCCACAGTGGACAGCACGCGACGGCCCGTCGTCGGTAATGCCGAGGACATTTCTCAGAGAGGCGATTTTTCCGACTGGTGCGGATGACTCGTTATGAAAATACGAAAATGTTATTGTATTAAAATCAGATTGTAAATGGCTGTCGTATTGGCAATCTGATTGCTGCGGATACTGTGATCGCACTACCGCAAATTGATCCGTTCCGTATGATCCGTCCGATGCGTACGGCCTACAGGCGCTTACTTTTATACGCATTTTTTGCCGAACAAAAAGTACATCCGTATAATGGCTCAAATTACTATAAAAAATAATGTCTTTCTGTCTGTCCTTTATAGATTCAGAAACTACTTGACCGATTTTAACGGGTTTTTGTTGCAAAATGCTCCACGTAGTCCGGAGAAGGTTTATATCTATTGAAATTTCTAAAATTCAACCCCTAAAGGATAGCTGACAAGGATATTGGTATTTTATAGGATAATTTTTGTTGATTGGGTTACCTTGGTAACAAAGTAAATATTATTATCATTTATTATTATGTGGTATCTATGGTTGAAACGTATCTATAGTATCTACTGAATGTTGTTTGTTAATTCAGTAACAAAAAAAAAAAAATTATAATAATAAAATCTAGCAATAGCAGAGCATTGACGTTACAGCTATATTATATTCAAATCAACGTTTGTCTACATGTCTCTTATGCCTGCCTAAACCATTCATCCGATTGTGATGATGGTTTTTGATCAGAATTTTCCCGGGAAGGTTATAGACTTTAAGATAATGTCAATACTCAACTTCTTCGCTCTTAAAAATCATGCTTCGTAGTGAAAAACGTTATTATTATTATTACACGATTTTACATTTTGTGTATTGATTTACCCCGGAAACGCGGATCTAGCAGCAAAACCTAGTAAAATAACATATTACGACACATAGTTGACCGTAGGGCTATCTACTTAATACCCACTTATTTTCTCCGTCTAGTATACTAAGCAAAACGGGAATAAGGATAAAAAGAATTCCAAAAATGGCACGGGTGACGCCGGGCGGTGGACAGCCAGCACTTTCAACACGATTATCCTTTTTCTATTACTGTAATATAAAAACTGATGTAAAAAAGTCGTTGGTAACAACGGTAACAATGGCGCAATGGTTTATCCTTGCTTACAGATAAAATCAGACGCGTCAAAATCCCGTCTGTATCCTACCTTCCCGGCTTGTAAACGCGTAGCCGAATCCGCACGAAACGTCCGAACGGTCGGACCGGCGCGGCGGGCGACCGGAAGGACTCAATATTATCTATAAGGAGCGATGCGACGCCGGCGGTGCACGCAAAAGCGCAATGGCATTTTGATTGACGGTCAACGCCGCCGTCGTAATAATTCCGAACGATTCTTTCTAACCCCCCCCCTCCCCCCTCCCGCCGCCAACCGTATTATTATATTATCGTCGGTAACATATATCCAAAGACGATATATATTATATTAAATACGAGTATGAATATGTGTACGTGGGTACACGCGAGTATAAAATATAATACGCGCTCGGTGTGCGGTCGGGGCGGTGCACGCGTATACAATAATAATAACGATAATAATAATGATAATAATAATAATAATAAAAATAATAATAATAGATAATATTATTGCGGCGGTCGTGCGCCGTGTCCGGCGTGCAGTGCGCGCGCGCGTGTCCCGCGCGAGCGACAATACGTCAAGTCGTCGGACGTATTATTATTATTGTTGTTGTTGTTGTTGTGTACGCGCTTGCGCAGATATGACGCGCGGTTATAAATTACGGATAGAATAACTCGGAAATATTATCGTGTATACGACCCGTATATAAAATATTATATTATACTGTGCAATAATAATACGATCGCATTGTCTCGTCGGCGGAATCGAGACGAACAGTCGCCGGCGTACGGTATAATAATATAATGCGATACTGGTAGGGGGACGCATAACACGGGTACGGCGAGCGCGTAAAATTCGATGTGTGTACGATGTTTTGACGTTGGGTCCGGCAGCGACGGCGGCGTACGAATCGCGCGAGAAAACAACGGTATTACGATAAACGTAATAGGTTTAGTAGTTTTCGCGGCGGCTAGAGCGAGACCGCGCGATAATCGTTACGATAATAATATCGCCGTCATTAATAATAATTTTTTCACGTTTCCGAAAAAAAAAAAAAAAAGATTATACGATAACCACACGAGATAAATTGCAATTAATATAATTATTATTATTATTGTCGTTGTTGTTGTTGTTGTTTGGGTTTTCGACGAATTTCCCCGCAGGAAACATCGAGACTAGGGATATTTTTCCCGCCACTTTTGGACACTCTTAGCGGTTCCCTCTGTACGCCTAAAGACAGGGGCCTCTTCAGACCTTGAATTTGATGGGATAGAGGGGGGATAAAATAATTAAATCTAATGTGAATGATTGATAAGAAAAAAAGACGGACATACTTTGCACGATGGGTAGGCCGCTGTTATCGGTGAGAAAAGTCGGGAAGGTAGTTTAATAAGGGAAATTTAATGTATATAAATACGTAAGCAGATTAAGGCATGGCAAACAAAAAAAGATTCTGAGTGGAGCTTTACAGGAGGATGGAAGTGATAAAAGTTCGGTTGATCGCATTGTGATATTGAGATTTTTTTTGGCTGTTGGGGGAATGAAACTTAAAATTATACTTATGGTGTTAGTGTCGAAAATGTGGTTATTGGGAGTTCCAACTTTCAATCCTCGTCCCAACAACCATTTGTGTGTTCAAATTTCATAATTTTCTCGGAAATATTATATAGTATAAATAGTGTATTATAATATAGTATTCGGTTAAGTGTTTATTGTTTAACAAAGAATATTTCTACAAAACGACATTGGAGGAAGGAAATTCGATTCTATTATGACGACGAAACTCTGTTGTTCAATAGTGTTTTTGTTATTATTAGTTTTTTTTAAAGTGAATTTTACCATACATTTTAACTTAAAATTCTGATAAAAAATAAATTCTGAAAATTTACACAAAGAAAGAATCAAAAACAATTACATGAACTGCAAATCTGCTTGAGTTTTTTTTTTTTTTTTTTTCAAAAAAAATATCTCTAGATTTTTCGTCAAGATGACATGAGAAAATACTTGAACAATTTTCCGACCTTTTTTGACCCTACGAATGTTCAAAATTTAATGTGTGTTATAAATGACGCAACGCGCACCAATACTCTATATATCTGTGCAGGACTTTTTGCATTAAATTACTCAACAGATTATGTGCCATATTATATGGGAAAAATGCAATTATAAAACAAAAGTAAAATAATTCCCTATATCATATTTATTTAACTATTTATTTATTTGTGTATCACATGTATCTGTTTTCACCTATTTTATAAAATAAAGTACGTAATTTTACCGCTATATAAAAGTACTTTATATCAAAATCATATAGTTTTTCGTGCCGAATTTAGCCATGTAAAAAGTATTGGAATCGAATAAATGTCAGTGAAATAATCGATAAAAATTAATATGTGCCAATTTTGGTACAATATACGAAAAGGGATTGAAACGAAAACGTTATGGCCTAAATATTCCTGGATTTTTTCGCATTATTAAGAAAACTACAAGAAAAAATCATAATTTAAAAACAACCTTCCCTGCAGTAGTGTACCAACTAGACAAAATATATTACTAGAGACCACACACCTACGATGCTGAAGATCGGAGTATCTGGTCAAAAGTCACTTAAAATCCGGGAGAAAGCATACGTTGTAACAACACGAAATATACGCACTTCTTTCCGGGTGATAAAAAAAAAATAAATAAATAAATTTCTTATTATATTAAACTTTTATTAAACGACTACAAATTCGAGATTCAGGTATATTATATATCAACTTCGAAATGTAAAATTCTCATCGAAACACCAAACCTAATATTGCTCCTAGTAAATTGATATGTAAACAATTAGTGGTTAAAAATCAAGTTGGATTTAAATAAAGATAGGGGCGAACAGCAAGAGACATGTCGCGTTTGTCACATTTCGAAGTAGAAAAATTGACAATCTCGTCACATCATTGTCCAAAGTCGTCAATTTGTTGGCATTACATCCGTACCGATGCTAAATGAAAATTTGAACGTTCGGCAAAATTATTGTTGAGGTTATATTTCTCATCTTCCGGGAGTAGTTATATTCGCCCCGACAACGCAATAACAATAACAATAGTAGTAATAATAATAATAATATGTTATGTACATCACGAGTCTCGTGTCGTAAATCGACCGACTTGTCGGAAGTCACAGCCCGGTAAGTATATAATGTGACCTGAAAACGCGAGAGCGCGGTGCGCGTACGACGTGTCGCGCGGTCGTCGTGCGCGGATAATCTTTTTATTTATTGGTGGATTAAATATGGCGACCGGCACCGTGCCGCGCCGCTCGCATTACTCTTTATTACGCCTAGTTATTTCATTTATTAACTTACTTTTTGTCTTTGTCGCGAAAAGGGGCCAGCGAGAAAATGCCGTCGTGTTACGACGCACGTCGGACCTGCAACGGCGGATTTATCTACCGGACCAAGACTGCATCCCGAAAAAAAATACAATATTATTATTTGTGTTGTTGTTGTTGTTGTTGTTTTTGTTTTGTTATTGTCTGGACGCTGGTGTGTACCGCGATAATAGTAATACGGACAATATTATAACCGCACGGCGCAGGTTAACTTCACGGGATTATTTTGACTGCATCAGGGTTGTCGGACGGTGTTTTAAGTTCAATTTTAAAAATTTCGTTGTGTACATTTTGTCAATTTCTCCCGCCCGAGCCTCGAAAATATATAAAGTCAATCCATTAAGTTCTAAATGTCACCACCGGCAGCTGGTATAAGTATATATTAAAAGTATAAAGTATTCCTTTTGTTATACGGTATGCTTTGATCTACAGTTGATAACCACCTTCAAAACCTAATGAATTAATCATAAATTGTTTTCTATGGCTCTTAGACATCATTATGTAAAACACATCAATGATAAGGTGGTGCCCCAAAAATATTATTTTAAAGTTGAGTGTAATTACGCCCTTATCTTTTGTTATTTTTTTTCATTCATGCGAGTATACAAGTAGGTATCGATAATACTTTCTTTGGATATTTGATACTAAGTAAAAGTGTTGATACTTTTCTTCCGATATAACATCCCCAACTATAGCACGAAAATCATTTTTGTTTTTTGATTACCCATAGTACGGTTGCACGTTATAATATGTATAGTAAATAAATATATAAATAAAACACTTTGACTGTGATAAACCTGATGATGAATTTTGTATTCGAAACCCGTCGTATAATACACTAATCATAATACTCCAGGCGACCAATTGATTTATTTATTTATTTGATTTTTATATATACATTTTTTATTTATATATGTATTTACTTTATTTCTTTACCGTTTTATTAATTTTGTTTGAACTTTATTATTTCATTAAATATATATATTCGTTGATCATTCAATTATAATCGAGTGACCTAAAAATGATTTTTGTTTTTTCTTAAATAGCTTCCAACTTTACCTATATGCTAAAAGAATGTATTGTGGTATTTTCGACTAAATTAGATTTTCGAAAATAAAACCGTCGTCGTATTAATCAGACAAGCATACCATTATACTATTGTACGCGTGCGAATGTGCCGGCGCTTATAATGCCCGTCTCCTTTTTTTAGATCGACTGTACACTCGATTCGAGTGATCTTTGTGATTTTCTTATTAAATTTCACTGTTTTGTGGTGGTATATGTATTCTCAAGCGTAAAATGTTCCATTTAAACCAAAAATAACAATAGTATTTTGATATACCATTGAAATAATTATTTGAAATGCATATGCCGGGTCGCGTTCAATTTTACAGAACCGACTACTGGCTGTCGATTCTGTTTAAAACTGAAATTCAGCTATATAATGAATAAATATTATCAAACACAAAATTATCGAATCAATAAGTTGTTGAACTGATTTCAATTCTGTAAAATTTGAATAACTGTTTAACACAAAAATATTCCGTGGAAGATATCCTAATCATTTAATTAAAATTTTGTTATCACGTAAATTTGTAATTTAATTTTCTTATTACTAAGGAGTTATTATGTGTGGTGACGATATAAGAGCTATACAATACAAATTAAATGTCATATGAGTCTGAAAAAAACATAATTATTTTTTAAATGTTGATTAAAACCAAGGCGATTTAGTGATAGATCAGGTCCTGTTCGAAGAATCCGATTATTTTGATTTCAAAATTCAAAAAAAACTTTATTACTATTTTTCTTCAGTTCCTTGGCCTTTATCTCAACTATTTGGGGCAGGTTTCCTCGTCTTAAACTTCCACTTAACAAATTATTCCGTTACTCTTTATTTAAACTTTGAATACATTATAATGAATTGTAATATTATTAACTAATTAACACGAATAGTACATTCCTATTGAAATAATTAAATACATTTATAAAATGCATTCTATTTACTATAAATGTAATTCTACAGAACTGTTATTTTGTGACCAGAAAGTAATACTATTTTGAAGACTCAATCTGCGTGATTAAGTACGAGTATCGCAATATTATTGTATTAATGTTAAAGATCGAATCACACAATAATAATAATTAATAATGCATCGTTAATAGTGAAAATAATAAGTAAAAAAAAATAACATTATTATTATAATTTTAAAATCTAAAATTAAACGGAAATCGTGTCGAATTTTAACATCAATGTTATTTTGTTTTCTCGTCGACAAACGATGAGAAACGGTTGGCGCGATTATTACTTTTTTTTTTTTTCTAAACGTGTCACGTTACACGCCGGCGTATTTGGCCGGACGAAAATATATCACATAAGATACGAAAGAAATATTATTCATTTTTAAATACAATAATGTTGCAATCGGCATCATCAATATCCGAGGACAGGTTAAGGGTCCAGTGAGCCCTGTGACCAAATTTGAGGAACTCGAAGAAAACTTTAAACGGGCCCACTTTACATAAATTGTACGTTTTATATACTACATAATAAACGATGATCAACGGGTTCTTGTAACTGCTCTAACCCTCCCTCCTCCGTTATTCCGGTTTGGATTTATCACTCGTTTCGCTTAAATCACTATAACAATAATACTGATCGAAATAATATCGGTTTTTTTTTTTTAAAAAAAAATTTTACTTGCGTGTTCATCAAACGCTATAATATGTAGTATGTACCAAATGATTATATTTGTACGTAATATGAAGAAGTGCTTTTAGTGAGTGTGTACACCCTTATAAATGTATACTACCGATGTATAAACATGAGTTATACGAATCATTAATCAATGGAATAATATTAAGAAAAGGAAAAATTAGGAATGTAAACATATTTTTATTTATAACGTTCGACTCATTGATAAATCGATTCTTATATCTAGTGCGTATTAGACTTTAAGAATATCGTATACCATAACAATAATACATTCTAAACATTGTAAAATCATGGTACAATAAATAAATTCACTGCAATTTGTGTCAGCTTTCTATATAGTATCTACAGTACATCATAGTCTACTGCAAAAATAAAAAAAACCGAACAAAGCCGCGTAAATAGTTCAATTATATACGAGGAAAAAACTACCCCACTGCAGTCCACCATAGTCTACAATTTTTGTGATGATTATAGTAATAAAAGTGTAAGCCCTCTTCATGTTTCTCTTGTCACCATATTCAACCTTTTTTTTTAAATATCTAATATCTTAATAATATTGTACACGTTATAAGATTCGAATCCCTACAAACATGGCGGCAAAAAATTGTTGCATAAGCCTTCAATATTATATGTAAATAGCATTATAATATGATAGTTAGCAATAATCTATAGTGGGTTTTTCACATACATTTTTTTATATAAATATGCGAAATAAAGAAAACGTATAGAAAAAAAGTTTGCACGTTTGTGCATATGCTACACAGTTTTTAATACTTAAAATATCTCTTAGGTGAAAATATGATTTTTTGCATTGAATTATATTTTGTGACTATTAAAATCTATTAAAAAATATTTTTACATGGTGTTTAACAAAAAATAAATAAATATAGAGGTATAGTTTCTTATTTGAATTTTAAAAATTTACCTCAAATTCTCCGACAAAAATAAAAAGTTATTTAAAAATTGTAAGTCCCTATATGATTTTAGATTATAATATCCAATACAAGTTTTTCATTATGTAATTGTCTCTTTATTTCGCATGTTTAATTGAGAACATTTCAACAATAAAATTTTGATAACCATGTTTAGATATTATCTATGGCTACAAATCGATCACTAAGTAGAGCATTTTTCAAAGAGGTTTTCTGTATTCAACTAGACACATAGTAAATTGCATTGAACACTCAGTAGGGTAAAAATTTGTTTACAATTACTGCGTATCCACTAGAAAATAGATGATGAATAATTGTCTTAGTAGATTCTGAAAAAAAAAAATGTATGTATAAGAAATATATTCTATAAATATGTATAAATAGAAAATACTATCACTAGTACTGGGAGAGGTAACCAGGATAAGTTCAAAAGTAAAAGAAAAGGATATACAATATACAATACTGTATATTAAATGTTGCCTATTATACCAAAACCTATCACCGACTTTTTGTATGCGATGGACATATCGTCACAATGTTATATACAACCAATTTGATAAATTTAATAGGTATAGCAATTTGTTTGAATAATTCTCGTATGACCTAACTTATTCTTTCGTGAATATATTTTTTGATACATATATATATATATATATATATATATATTATATGTATATTTTGCAATCTATTTCACCGAAAAGTATTTAAAATTATTCGCATTCTTCTTCATTCTATGTATTTATATTTATATATACGCTCCAACTTAAAGGCCATTTTTATACGTCACGGTTTTTTTTTTTTTTTTTTATTGAAATAATATGGAAATTCAAATTGTTTTTCGACGTCTATTGTTTTGTATAGCTCAGTTCGGGGGGTAGCCGGTTGTCGAGTTCACGGTCGCGCATTTATTGTTTTATTTTCAAACTTCCAACAACACTATCTGCAGCGCTGTCTGTACATCAGCCAGTATACCGTCGTAATGAACGGAAAAAAAAAGTTTTATTCGTAATCAAATTATATTTTTTTATAAATTAACCCTCGCGATAAAACCCCAGAATATAAATTATCATGGGTAGGTATAGCCATAATTCGACATTGTCAAACCGATAAACAATTTTGTATACCTATAAGATATAATAATCGTGGAGTGTACCTAGGTGCAGGGTCGGTGTTAGGGTAGGGCAAGCGGGGCTTACGTCCAAGGTCTCGCGCTTTCAGAGGTCCCGCGCTTGTGGACCCATAAAAAATGGTAGCATAATTATAATGGGCGTAAAACTGGATTAATATTTTTTTTTAGTAATTTAACGATGTTTTTGGGAAAACCGTGTATACGTACGTTGCCTTATCAAACAGTGTTTCCGGCCGTGGCCAAGTGTTGGGTATTATTATAATTATTGGAAAAGAGTGGTGGTACGCTGAAAAAAAAGTCTCACCAAAATAAATTTATCCAGAGCCTCGCAAATCGTAACGCTAGCCTAACCTAGGTGAACTTGCAGTGAGCTTAAACGTGCATTTATAAGAGCAACTTCAGATCACTCGATACTGCAGATTATCGTTTCTCATATTACCGAACAAGTAGGAGGGGGGGCGTGATGATAATTTATCACCCCATGATCTTTGTCCCTTCAATATCTGTAATAGTAATATTATGTAGCATATTATCTTTATATTTATAACAAAGAATAATAATTGTTAGAAAAAATCAGCTTCATGTCTTTTCATGCTAAAATCATTCTCTGTCTCTTTTAAAAAAAATAATAATAATAATTAATTCATGTCGTAAATAGCCGACCAAAACAACATTGTTCGAAGAGAGAGGAAAATTGTAGAACTTTACAAATTTTAGGTTACTTACATTAAACTTTTTCTTAAAAATTGTGTTTGGGATATAGAGGAGATATCATCTGGAAGATATTTATGGTTGACATTTTTTTAAAACATGAGGTGAACGATAGGGGCAATATAAATTTGCCCGAAATATGATATAGTAAGAATAATAATTTATTTTATTTTTATTTGGTTTTGATAAGATTTTAAGTATAAATAAATAATTAAATTAATAATAATATTGATTGATAATTCGACAGTAATAAGACAGTAAGAACAGATCTTCGGGAGGTACATCTCATTCATTCAGGTCGTGCTATGGTTGGGAATAAGCGATAAATATCCTAAGGCGACATACTTTATGGAGCACTACATTCTAGATGGATATTAAGTTTATGCCTGAAACATAATGTCCTACGGTACCTGCAATGATAGTTAGCATGATATTGCACTCATCCTTCCTCCCCCGCGGACCCCATGCATCGCTCAAATACCTTATTCACTCGTTCCCGAATCTCGGGCACCCTACGGCTAAAAGGCAATTAATCGCAAGCGTATAAATCCACCGCGGTGACGTGACGAGACGTGACGTGTGACGGTGTTGTCGAATTCGCGAGTATAAGATAAATGTATGTATAGTTACGACGAAATTATAAATGATAAAGAGAGTTTTAATTTTTTTTTTTTAAAAAAATACCTCATAAATTATCTACTTACGGTTTTAGGCACACAACAATAATGATAATCATTATTTAGAGATTGCGCGTAAAGAAACAATAAGGTTATATTATTACCTTTGGTCCCGGCGAAAAAGGGTCGAAGTCAATTTTGTATACGGTTCTCAATACGAGCAAATTCAATTTTGAAAACACATGTTCTCGATAAATAAACTAATAATATATTAATACTATACTACGCGTACACCAATATTCTATATACGCTATTATAATTTAGGCCAGGAAATAATTAAAAACCAATTACATTAGATAAAATTGTAGGGAAAAAAAATACCAAAACTTTATATAAGCCCTTCGTCTTTGAGACGGTGATAAAGTATTTGAATCAGTAAAATTCTAGATCGTTTCGTTTTTTGTAGTGTTTCTTTTTTCGGTATTACTATCAAAAAAATCGTCTTCTTTTGAATTGACGGCACTTAAAATTATCTATTACCGAACTGCGCTCGGAATCGTATTTGGTCAGCAATGGTTTATCGTTGGTTACAGTTATAAATGAAATAATCTTACCTTCCCAACTTCCCACCTACAACAGTGGCTGCACCCATGTCCCCAATATCAGCTCATATTATTTATATATTTATTTACTATCATTAATTATTGTATGTTTACCGGTTATTCCGATAGAAAAAAAACAATATAGGTTCCCTGAGTTTAATACTGATTACACTACTTTATATTTTGGCCATGGATGTTTTCTGAGGTAATAAAAAAAGACAGGAATTTGTGATAGACGAATTTTTAATTAAATACTTCATTCGTGTCCCCTTCCACAAATTGAAAATTCCTGTCGCGTACGGAGAGCAGGAAAACTTAAAAGCATAAACGGCAACATTAAATACAAGAATCATTCGTATTTTTCATTTTTAAAAAGTAATATTATTATTGCGGCATTATTTTTCTTTCTTTTCGTCTTCAGATCTCGCACGCTGTGACTTTTAATATTTTTAGATTCTAAGTGTCACGAATTTGACATCATAATTTTACTAATATTTGTTTTTCATGGAAAACTTTTTTCTCGATGAATAAAATAAGTACTGTGATTTTCACTCAATGCCATAAAAAGAAGCTAGATTTTCATATGGTTGTATTTTACTTAATATATATTTTTATATTATTCAGAAGTTATCCTACACTTTTTGGTTTATTTTTATTTCAAATATGTATTTAAACGCGTAGCTTCGTATCTGTACATTAGTTGAAACGGGTGCACAGAACTGGAATTCAAATCTACCATTCTGGAATTGTATAAATCAAGACCGTACGAATTTGGAATCCTAATTTATACTTTATAGGTTTCTACATAGGTATATCAAAGACAATCATTATACATTATATATATTTAAAAAAAAAAAAAATATTTAGATAATATGATTTAATTTAGCTGAATTTTTTTTAAACAATTTTTCTTTTTATCATAAAAAATGCGTGTTTATATTTAACTTAATTTCCCTTAATTCTAACTATTAATTACTTATAAACAAATGACATATTTTTTTAAAAAAAATCATTCGGCCTATGCATAGACAAATACTCTTTTGCAACACGTATTATCTTTTTGTCCTGAACTCGACCAGACAGTCGCAATCATTAAAGCGTGAAATGTTTTATTGTTATAATATTACGCGTGAGACAAATAGAGAAAACAAATTATGTATAGAAACCATTAACATGTTAAGGGTTATTTTCAATTAAATTCTGAGCTTGCATTCTGGATTTGTAATGTCTAGATTCGTACGTTCCTAGTTTTTATATAGGTACCCGCATGAACTACTACTCGGTGATAATTTTAGATTCTGAGCGCAGCATGAAATATATTGATTTTCGCATTTTTATTTTCTGCTTGTTAAAAATTTTGTTAAAAGCAAACTGCTTTTAGCTGGTATATTGGGGTAACAATTTTTTGATCGTCCTTTTATTGTTTTTAATTATCGTGAAAAAATGGGAAAAATAGGAATTTTACGACAATAATTAATTGATTAAATTATTTTCAATCATGTTTTTTTTTTTTTTTGTAACTCAGTTAAAAATAATTCTAGATGTTTAGACATTTGAAATTTTCACAAATTACTTATATTAGTAATTTTAAGACGTGGTCAGATTTTCAAAACGGTCTCGTGATTTATGAGCATTTAAGTATTTATGAGCATTTGATACTTTATAGTTTTTTTTTTTAGTTGTTATTTAGTTTTATGTTGAAATGTTTTAAAATTATACACGGGGTTTTATTATAAGTTGTACTCAATTGGTCTTATCAAAGAAAAAAGTTTAGCATCATTTAGTATTTTTTGTTTATACATATATGGTATATATTAAAAAGTGTGTTTATATTTTAACGAAAATCGGAAAAAAAAATACGACATTTCGAAACCATTTCTAACCGGATTTCGCTGAGAATCGTATTTCGTCAACAACAATTTATCATCGCGTTCAGATATCAATTTCCGACGAATAAGTACTGTTAAATGGTTTTGCCCGAAATAACTCGTGGCGTCAGAATTCGTAATGATTATATTTTTGGACGCGAAATATACATTTGTCCTATTACGCGGTACAACTATTATACTCGTATAACACGGGGGCGGCCAAACGGCGGATGCACGATCGACCGGTAGTTCGCAGACGATTTCCATGTGGACATCCCTTTGTTAGAATTTATTTTTACTCAATATTAGTAAGTGATAATTGTCAGTTGTAATTAGTCATTGGAAATTGTAATTATTCACAATCGTCGATAATTTTCGTCTCGATAGGTCATTATTTCATTGTCGGTTTATCGAGTAATACATTTCCATAATGTTTAAACTAACAATTTTATTATTGGTGGTTTTAATCCAGCGCTGTAAACGGACGCGTTACTTTCAGAGGAACGAAGTTTGGAACGCGCTTGAACGATTTAAAATATAGGATCGGGAAAGTTCCTATTAATAAGGAACGTGAACGGAAATTTTCGTTTCTCGTACTAAAAAAAAGAAATGAAACGCACGTTATTTTAATGATAATATTGTCTACAAATTATTTAGTGTTGGTATCACTTCGTCAGTTACTAATAAATTACCACAATACTGTTGCATTAATGCAATCCCAACTTTTTGATTTTTATTAACATACGAGCTACATAATATTGATGATATTGATCTAAATCGCAATCGTTCAGGGAGGGGCCAAGGGCGTATAACACTTATGTACAACAGTGTTATAAACGATATCTCGGTGATAATGATTTAAAATGATAAAAAACAATATATTATAATATATTCGATAATGACCATAAATATCAAATTCTAAATGAGAATAATTTCCAATTTTAGTGTACTTGATTAACTCACATTACACTTTTTTTTTTAAATGTAAATTAGGTATTTATACGTAAATAAATAACTTACGAAAAATATCAAATATTTATATACTTCCAAAGTAAATTGATTAGTGATATTTTCAAATTAAAAATACAAACAAATTCCTTACTAAAAGGAACTTTCGCGACATTGATTTAATTTATAATATTATATTAGAGTCTTGATAAAACTGTGATGTAATACATAATATTTTATAACTATACATTATAGCTTTATTATTTTTACATGTGTGTTTGTTATTAATATCTATTAGGTAATTTAAATAGTTACAATTTTTTTTTTTTTAATAAAAATCGTTCCTCAAAGGAAAAATATAATATTCTCAGAAGATCTCTACGAAAAGTCGAGTGACAAATAGTAGCAGGTCGAGGTTGAAATATTTTTTAAGTTTTTTTTCGAGCACAACATTACGCGAAATCACGGTCGTTCGTATAAATCGGGCGCGGGCCGATTTCGTAGTAATAATATACGTAAGTCCGTCTGAATTTTTTATCAGGCTATTTTTGTTGTTTTTTTCGTCAAAAAATAAAATTTTGTCACTCACGTTTATTTTTCGTCGACGTCAGGAAGGTCGACGACAGCACGTGATGGAAGATCGGAAAGAAAAATTGTCAAATTTTTTTTCAGTGGAAGTAATCTGTGCAGATGTATAGTATAACATACTATACTATAATGGCATTTGTGTGTTCGAGTTTTTTTGTTTTTGTTATTTTTTTTTTACCGAAGCGATTAACGAACCGTTAAGACCGCGCGTAAATTAGTATCGCGTGCGGCGCGAGGCGCTTCGTCGTCGTTTCGGTTTTTTTTTTTTTTTTGTAAAATTTGTTTACGGGTTTTTTGTTTGTTTCTTTTAGTTGTTTTTTTTATTATTATTATTATTTGCTCGATCACGTGTTTTAATAATAAAATAATTAACAATATTATATTAGGTTTCCGGTCGGCGACGACTGGACGATAGTTCGCGACCGAGAAAAAAAAATCCGCTCGAAATATTATTTTTTGGCACGTGCTCTTTATTCGTGATGGCACTCGGCTATTATACACGTTATTATTATTATTATAATTATACACTCAGTCAGTGGCGCCCGACATAATTTTTATCGTTTGCACGGCTGCGGGAACGGAACGCCCGTGACAATTTAACCGACGACGCGACCAACGGAAAAATAATGTTTTCCGTTAAGGGGATTGGTGACGGGTGCGTATTTAGATCTAAAACCCTGTGAAAACTGTAGAAATTAAGTTTGACCGATAACCGTTTTTAAAACGGATTACGATTCTTTATGTTATACGCGGGAAAAGACTTATCAATGTGATGGTTATTGAAACGTAAGAGGGAAAAATTTTTTATGTTTTTCAAAATAATAAAAAAAAAAATTTTAAACTAACTACGACCTGGCAATCCCCCCCCTCCCGAATCGACGTGCCCTACGCGCGCAAAAAAAATAAACGTTTGTTTTGAAAATGATCGTCCGTAGCGATTATTCGACACGCATGAAACGGCGCATCGAATTGCTTCCAAAAATGATATTTTGTCCGAATCGCGTCCGCGGTTTTTTCATGACAAGTACCTACGAGTCACGCCCTCGTTTATAATAAGCGATATTAGTGATTGGATATACTACACATATTTCCATTCCATTCCATTCTTTTACAGACTGTCATTTATACAAATGGTGTGTTTAAATATACTATATATACTGCGAATATGAACAAAATTAATTCCCAATAGTAAATTGTCTGCTAGTGGCATTTATAGTTCGATAATCGACAGTACTGGCTGATATACCCAAATATTTACGAGTATATCACCGAACGTATAGAATATCTAACAATTATTCTTGCGAACGCAACAGTGCTCGAAAAACCACGGACGCAATTCGTGAGAGTATATTTTCTTATTGACGGACGCAATTCGTATACGCAGCCATATGGAAACGCCATAAATATAGTACCCGGAATTATATGAACTTAAACACAGACAACAAAATTTCCGGAAAAAAATGTTTTATGAAAATTTGAACGGTAAATAATTCAAAGATTTTCGGTAAGAGCATTAAAAAAAAAAAAAAGTGTAGTATTCGAATCGGATGGGGGAAAGGGAAAGATTCCTATTTTTGAAACAAAACCGCATTTTTTTTTTTTTTTTTTTTTTTATAATTATTCCTGCATGCAAAATTATATCGATTGTGAAAGAGTACAGTTAAAATAATATTTGTTTTTTGATGAAGAAACAAAAAGCAAATGAGGGGGAAAAAACGACTGTTATGTTGGCTCGACTCTCGTGAAAACACGTATTTATCATATTTTCGGTCGGGTCGAGTTCGGTCACGGGCATCACACGCGATCGCGGTTGCGACTATACAAAACAGTCGTAAATAATTCGCGACTCATCTCTTGCGATGTACAAAACAAACGCTATAAGTACAAACACGTCACACACGTATTTTATTACGTTTTTTATATGTACACACGCGCGCGCGCGTGACTTATCCGCACATCGATCGTCAACGATAATCGGCCGGGTCGCAAGCAGTGGCGACGACGATTATTAGAGACGTGAGCCTTGTAAAAATTTACTCGGCATACGTATATTTTTTATACGGTGTCTTTTTTTTTTTCCTTAGAAAATCTTTCTTTTTTTTTTTACAACCCATATCGTGTACAGTTCGTTATTAAAGTGATGAGACTGAAATTTGTAGTAGTTTAGTTTTATTATGAATTAAAAATTATAGTTTTCACTTCAAAGTATCCTCGTTAAAATTATCCCTTATTTAGAGGGCGGTCACTGTGTCGTGTTTTGAATATTTTGAAAAAAGGATATTTCAAGCGAGGTCATTGTCAAGGTACACCACAAATTACACTATTAAAGTAGGTATTTCGATGTATCTACGTACAATGTTCAATAGATATTCATGTATATGTGCATGCACACATTATGTAGATCTACGTAATGTGTAAACTTAATCATATAAATAATATATTAGAAAATGTATTATTACTGAGTAAAACGCATAACGAACATCGTATCAAATGTTCGTACTTTTTCACTTTATTAAAAATATTATTTTTCCCACCAAATCCGATACCAGAAATCAGTTCTGATTGGACTAAGATTCCTGAAAAGTTGTTTACTGACACCAATAAAAAATACATTACTTGCAGCGCTCGAAATCTAAAAATTGATTAACATACGGCAAACAAACGTTACCGGTTAATATTTACAATTTGTTTTAGCAATGACACGCAATCCTCGTCGGTTTAATTATATTCTCTACTGTCTTTCTCTCTCTCTAACGATAAATAATATTATCCACAGTCTAATACGAATTGACACGAGAAATGTAAACGGTACGTTTGCCCTCTTGTTGTGGATATAATGAATAATATTTCTTATCACTGTCATCTCTCTGAAATGTATTTCAACGGCGTTGCGAGTGATAAAGTATTATTATTATAAATTTCCACTGAAAGTTGACCGAGGGTCAACATGACGACGTATAACTGAGGCATAATAATTATACCCGACTCCACCGACACCTCGTTATTATATTAATTCCGCGGGGTTTTTTTTTTTTTTTTCGTAATTATATATTGTTATATATATATATATATTTTAAACGCTGAAATTATCATTGTTGAGTCTCCTCTCGCGGTATCGCATAGGTCATACAATATGATTATATGGTATATAGTTTGCATTAAAAATAACGACACAAAGAGCTGTAAAGTTAACGATAGAAAGTAGCGGCGTTAAATATAATATAAGTATAATATGTTTACAAATGTTTTCAAAACAACGAAACAATAATAATGAATTTTAGAAACTTTAGAGTTCAGCTAATTATATATTGCTAAATGAACAATAAGTAAACCACTATAGGTATGTAATAATGTTCTACATTATATAATCGGAGGCATTCGTAGCATAAATAAGGTCAATCAAATATATTTTTTACTAACAAAGTATTCCCTCTCCAAATTGTCTAAAACAATTAAAATAAGACTCGATGTACCGATCACAAGGCAAACCTATACAACTGTGAAACGTTGACACCGACTTATTGGACAGAATGGAAACTGAACAAAATACCGAGAAGAATCTGCTGTTCTGTTTATGATGAAACAACAAATAATTGACAAAGGAAGGACCTGTGGTTATGCTATGATAAACTTAGCATCAGTGATTTGCAATCCTTAAAAAAGGAAAAATATGAGACGATGGCTAGAGGCCATAAAATGATAAGAAAAAAAGGACAATAATATTATGGCAGAATAGAAGCCTCGTTGTAAAAAATATCTCACGGTAGATGATTCAAGGAAAGGTGGATCTACGTTCACGAAAAGGATCTAAGTAATCTGGAAATGGAAGACGGTAGAAGGAGACATGGTTCTAAATAGAGGTAGATGGCGTGATGTATATTTTGAAGGAAAAAGATATTTGTGATGTTTGATTCAGGAAAAGACGATTATTATATTGTGGTAAAAAAATATATTTCTCCCCGCGATATTCAGGGAACAAAAAAAACTTACGAATAAGAAAGTTTTTAAATAATTATTGAATAATTTAATATGTTCCAATTAATAATTTACATTTATACCTGCAGAATAATAATTATTTTACATATATATATTTTTTTTTTTTTTTTGTACATATTTAAATGGGTTTTTATACTTACCTATATATATAGTGCTGTGTCGAAGTTCCAAATTCCAAAAAAATAATGATATTTATTTTATATTAATGAATCCTGCAAAAGATTATGTATAATGTGTATATCATAAAATATGCATTAAACTAAAACTAAACTGAAAAAAAAAACGTAGCGGAATACTCGTATAATGAAAGCAACATATTTTTCCATTCGAAGAGTTCAGTAGATAAGAAAGATTATTCTCATCTTATATTTTTAATGCCCGAAAAAAATATAGAGATGCGTATAATGATTTAGCCAATTTTGACGTTATCTAAATGTGGTCGTCGTTGTCTGAAAAAAAATTACATCCCGAAACACTCGGGGGACGAGTTTGTTTCAATCGTGTTGCTTTCTGCAGCAGCAGTTACGATACCGGACTTGCCACTGAAAAATAAAATAACATTCTATTATTATTATGTCGAGCACTACTAAAAAATAATACAGTAAATTAGGTTTTAAATTTTAGAACGCCGCTCCAGGGCTAGATATTTCCGAAAAAGTATTATGGTTTTGTTCTTTTACGTGTTCGAATATTTTTTTTAAATGTATATAGACGCACACAAATTCTATAACTTTATGTTTTTTTTTTTCATCTTAAGGAGATTTTGTATTTCTATAGGCAGTCGCTATAAAAACAACGAAGTTATAACATATGGTTAAATTCAGTTTGAGTTTGAAAATATTTCAAATTTCATTCTTTTTTATTTCGGAGTATTTTATTTAATTAATTTCAGATCGCTCAGAAAGGGTTGCTAGATTTATGTAGTGCCCGTACCATAGGGGTTGAAAATTCCAAAGTTAGCCATATAATAACAATAATAATAATATCACAAAATCTTCGGTATTCACCATTATATGGCGTTGTTAGATTACTTTGTTTAATAAATATAATAGGAATCCCCATGTAAATCATAACAACGTCATATATGTTTCTAATATTGTACTATTAAAATATTGCTTCGTCGATGGACGAAACAAGAAATACGTGGGCAAAACAAAAACCGATAATCGGCTATAGACGGGTACATAACCGACAAAAAATCGAATTGTTAATGACTAGAACATATAGTGAGTTCATGGTAATTGACGCAGACAATATTCGAAAAGGTGTTTTTTCAAACCTACAAGTTTCGTTCGGTGATTTTTATGATCTTGATTTCGATTTGACACGTTCTTCTTCTTGTTATTATTTCGTATGGCTTCGGCCATATATGATCATAAACCTGCTAGGATAAGTGGCAACCTATGGCCTATCCCTGTCCTTTACGGTTTCTCTCTGTTGAATTTCCGACTCGACTGCTTTAATTATGTCTTCAACACAAACGTATCTCCATCGTTTATCGGTTCGGTCATTAACGTTTGGTTGATATATTTTTTCGAAGAATTTTCTCCCGAAAACTGCTAATCGCGGCACTTCGTGATTTCATCCATCATCGAGATCGGTAAAACGTCAACGAAATAACCGACATCCCGGCGACGTGGTTTGGGTCAGTTCCAAGATGGCGGGATCGACGAGGCTCGTTGCGCACGTGCCATTGTTTTCCGCGAACGGACTCGAGACAATAGACACGTTACACGATCAAACGGACCGTTTGGCGGCTGCGACGGCGCCTATCACGAAAATCGCTCTCGTTATAACCGCGGTAGTAGTTAGGCGGTATAGTATAATATGGTGATGAAAACCCGTCGACTAGGTTGAGCTGACGGAGCACGGGGATACGTCTGGAAATTTCACGGCCCGAGAAATGTTTTATGTTTTGATATGTTTCCATCTCGTCCGAGACAGGTTTCACGGGTCTTTTTTTTTCTTATCGTTTTTACGGCCGAGACACTCTCGCCGTGTGATCGTTCCGTACAATATATATTGTGTGTGCGTGAAAAAAAATGTATACATACCCGTTAGTATACAAATAGCTGTACCTTTATAATATATAAATAGATATTATAATGCTCTCTTTGACGGTATAAAATAGCGACTATTTCTTGACATATATTACTATAATAATTACTTTATTGGGAGTAAAATTGCAACTGCTAGAACATTAGCCAACGATCATACATTTACATTAAGATTAATAGAGACGTGTAAGAACTTCTAGCATTTGTATATTTTTTTTTAAAAAATAAAAAAAAAATAGCAGAGTGAAACATAAATACTGTTCGTCATGTAAGGAATTGAAATTCTAAATTTGATATAGTTATTTTGGTTATTGCTTTTTAGAGCATATTTTAAAAGCATGTAACTTTTAATTACTATAAAAGAACATACTCTCGTATCGTATTGTACACAGCGCATTATACACACGTTTTTCGATTTATACCTACCGTCGAATAGGGGTGCGTGCATTAAGAGTTTTTACTATACTATTTTTTACCGAATTATCATCGCCCTCGGGTCTATACATATTCTCCTAGAAATCCTCCTTGGAACTTTTGGACTCTCAATTCGGTCTTGTCTCATTAATGAAGTCGTGCGTCTTAAAATCAATATAAACGTAATATATTTTCATTCCTATGTACCCCGATATCCAATTTTTTCTAATACAATATATTGAAACTTAAAATTATTATTGTCTGTTTCAATCCATTCAGTAATTTGGGCGAGTAGTAGTACATCTAACTATAATGTACACCCAAACAAATATTCGCATTTATAATAATAGTAGAATTATTGATGTCAGAAGAGACTAAATTATGTAGTATATATTGCGTTATAACAACGGTTTAACGAAAAACGTCATAGCGTGGGAACGTTAATAATCATTATATTATATTGGAAGACTCAGGCCCGAGGATATAATGGAGTACACTAAATGAATTAAGGTAGGCATGGATAATTGCAGCAAACCTGCAATTGGACAATTGAAGACGAGAAGAAGAACAATAACGTCCGTGAATTGGCTCCTTTACTTTGTTGAATGAAAACCAAATCGTCGCCAAAAATTTGCAACTCAATACTTTTGATGCGTTTCAACTTTTTCTGGTGGGGGCCAACTTCTCGCAGCCCCCCCCCCACATTGCTGTATCGATTCCAAATCGGTGCAAAAATGTTGCCACTAATTTGTAACGAAATTTTACGACTTTTCAAACTCAAGTAGGTAACGATAAATCTTCTATACCGGTGTAAAAACGAAATATATTTAATATTTGTACGCATCTACATATTATTATATGTTTTTACATTTTACCCATATTTTTTTGACAGCTTAATTACAAGACAACTTAATGACGCTTAATCAATTTGTTTTTGATTATTATAGATTATACCTAGATAGTAATAAAGTAATGACTTATATTTTTAAAAAAATAAGATTTCTCAATTCAATACTATTTATTTTTAATAATTACAATTTGCAACTCAATATTTTTCCTGGGAGAACGGCATTTTAAAATATGTCTTACTGAATCCCGGTCAGAATCGTTTTTAGTAAACAATGGTTTATCGTACAATTTTAACACCTGAATGTATTTAAAGTCAGTCTATTTATGGAATTTTCAATATAGGTTCTCATTTGAAAAACCAAAGCCAATATTAGCACAGGATACTCCTTAAATTTTGTGAAAAATCTAAGTATTCAAAAATATTGGCTTTAACTACGCTTAAAAATTCCAAAACTCTAAATTTGAATATATATTAAATTTAACTGAAAAAATGTGGTAAACACGCTTAGTGAATCACCCTATACATATAGTAATGTCTTTGTGGAACTTTTAGTTTTATTTGCAGTTTTATTAAATTTATCACGTTAAATATCGAACATTTTGTTATTGCAGAAAACTATAACAAATATCAGTATACTTACTTATAGTTTGCATTTTGTCGTTTTATAATTAAAAAACTTATTACACGTTATGTCATCGCATGACTTGAGATTACATTACGAGGATCAAATATTGTTATATTGTAATTTTATTTTATCACAACATGCTCAACGTTAAACAATATACTAATAAAATTTTCTCGTCAACGTCAAGATTATATAATTAAACCCGAGTTGAATATGTGTATGCAATACACAACGACAAATTGTGTTCACATTATTTTTAAATTCATGCTCACCAACTAGACAACATTTCCTTCTGAAAATATTATGTTCTTGAAATTTAAAGCAAGATTTCTGATAGAAAACAAAAATCGAAAAAATTTAAAATAAGGAAATCGGTAACGCCGCAACGTCCCGTAAATGTAAAATTGACGGACCATTACCAACTGCAGTAACACTCTTCGACTAAATTATAAACGAGGTTTATACCCCCGAGTTAAATTAATTAATTATCTAAATGCGAGCACTTTTATATAAAGAACGAAGAAGCACAGTAATGGTATTTTTAATAATTTGAGAATGTTTTTTTTCTTATCTTTTCTGTAACTCTTTCCGAGTAGTAAATATTCACAAGTTCTTTTGTGCGACTATTTATCAATTATTATCAAACGTCGAAACTTTAGATTTTCTTGCTAGTTTATAAATATCGAAAACTTTTTTTTTTTTTTTTACTATTTAAATCGAAAAAAAAACAACTAAAACATTCTGTCGCGTTTTTTTTATTGTAATAATTTTTCTCCCTGACGTACATATTTATTATGTACACATAAAATCGGACAAGTTAAAAAAAAAAAATTAACCGTTCTCTGGAACTGAAGATTTATTTTTAAACTTAATGCATTACGCTTAAAAAAAAAAAAAAAAAAATCATATAATTTACGATGCCCTATAAATGTATATTTGAAATTTTTTATGTTTTTGAGAAATGCGTAATATAATGTTATGATTAGTAAGAGACGTTTTGATTTTTGCCGATCAATGAAATACTCCGAGTTTTCCTCATCTGAATGTAAAACATATAATATTTAATAATGATATTTCGATTTATCTCTCGATATATATTTTATTTATTCTTCTCGCGGCCGCTTTCTAGAAAATATGTATTCTGTCGATAAGAAGACACGTGTCGTGTATGTTTGTCACGAGCGATTTACCGCCTTTAAACTGTTTACTTTGCAAAGTAGTGTGTGTGTGCGTGTAGTGTTTTTGTTTTTTTGTCATCGTATGTATAGCTAAGATAACTTTGTTTGTGTACACCGTAGTATTATTATAACAATAAATCATTTTATTTTTCTTTGGGCTTTTTGTTTGATACAGCGTACAAAGCTGCAAGGTCGTTATTATAGAATTTATTACATTAAGTCCCGTATTGTATACAATATTCAAATGACCACACACATATTATTAAACTTAGGTGAACGCAATTTTTTTTTTTATTAACTCTTGTAAATGGTTTTGTAAAAATGTGAACTCATAAAATGCAACAAAAAAAAATCGACTTTAGCAATAATTACTATAAATTCATTTTCTTCCTATCTTTTCGATCGATTCGTTGCAAATTGGTAACATATTAGTTCCTTTAAATACTTATAACTATATTCCTAACCATGTCTGTCGTTATTAGATTCGTGTATACTTCATTATAGAATGGTCTGCCTCTTCTAATGTGGCCTTTTATAATACTTTTTATTAAACTATTGTGACGCAATATCCTATATCTTGTATTTGTGTCCACTCTGACTAATACTATTCCTAAGTTCTCTTTTTTTCCATTATTCCATTGAGTCTTATTTTCTATGCATTTTATGTTTGCTAGTTTTTTTTTTCACGTAGTTTGATTAAACACAATTGTTTGAAAATTATATTAGAGGTTCATTATAAGTTTAACTTGGGGATCGAAAAAAAACGTCGAGCATATTAAATAGTGGTCGTTTAAATACGCATTTGAAAATCATATTTTGACGAAAATATTACAGCCTTTCAAAATATGTATAATTGAACTTCTCTCCAAATAGTATTTTGTTATAAATAGTTATCATTGCTTACAGATTAAATAACCTATTATATATCTTACCTATCCCACTTCCCACCTACAATAGTGGTACACCCGTCCTCAGTATCACCTCATTTTTAAAAATATTATTATTAAAGATATAATATTTTCTAAACTTGTTTTTCTCGAACTTTCTACTGCGAGCGTTTCAAACAATATGCGAAAACCGTTTGAAAAGGTATTGTGGGAGAGAATAAAGAGATGATAATGCAAGAAAAAATCAATGAAATAATACTTTCAATAAAAGAAAAAAATTATTGACAAAGTACACCCTTTATATCGACGAGTATAATAATGATTTTACCCATTGTTTTCACACATTTTTACGATTTTTCAAAAATATCATAAAATTCTTAACAAACTTTTTTCTGAAAATAAATTGTCCTATGAATTTTCACTTTATTAATTTGTCTATTTTAATACCGTATTTTTCCAAAAATTTGTATCTCTAAAAAATTAGCATATTATATTTTTAAACATTGTACGTCTTAGTGGTTTTTCAACAACAATAAAATTAGTATAGTACCACGCAGACATATTAATATTTTTCTAGTAGGTTTCAACTCGTATTATTAATATGATAAAAAACATACGTTATTAAAGTGATGCATATAAAATAATATTATATATGAATATTTCACGCAAGCTGCGGGTTATAGGCACAGATGAATAATAACTATATGCGTATACATAGTAGGGGTAAAAGTAAAAAGTAAAAACCCGTATCATATTTCACCGGTTCTTATAATATTATTATGGAATTTATACAATGCTTTTGTATAAATACGTGTTTTTTTCAGTTTAATAAAACGTTATCGTGTCGTGTATTACATATAACTTTGTAAATTACTGACTTGTAATTTGTTTTTTTTTTTTTAAATTATTATTAAAATAAATACCTGCTAAGCGTCGAGTTTATTTAATATGTAAATTTTAGAGAGTTGTGTTTACGCGCATGTTTCTCATCGGACATTTTTTATCCCATTAATAATAACATTATTGGGTATACAATAATTATTGTTGAAAAAAGACATTCTAACAACATTCCTATATTATTATTAAGTATTCATTTTACTCATAGTTGTCGATATTATATTAGATAATGACGGTACGTGGTCACTTAAACAAAAAAAAAAAATGTTTTTATTCAAATATAGCAGTCTCAATTGCAGGTTGCGTGGGTGTCAAAAAATATCCAGGAAAATAATGTCTATTGTTGGAAAAATATCCAGACGTCCTTCAACGATATCCCTCCTCGTAGTTAGCCCTCTCATGAAAAGTCTTTTTTACTATCGGGTTTCGTTCCAACACTGTCCGTAGAAACAGTAATATGGGTTTTAGCTTTTGTACATGTCCAATCCGTCGCGATTTCCCTCTATTAATAATCTCTAAAATATTTTCAAACGTTGTCAGCTGTTGATCGCTGTTTTTCCTTTTTTTCCACTTAACATGTTTTCCTATATTGCTTTACAATATTTTCCTTTCGACTGTCAATAAATTATCTTCATCAATAGCCAAATTTCAAATACTAGTGCTCATTCCTGTGAGTAATATATAAAAAAAAAAAAAATAGACAGATATGATCACAGTTTTTTGATATATATACCGTGCTCAAATATTTTCTCACTTCACCTATTATCGTAGTAAAGAGTTTTCCACTTCTTATTGGCTAACATAAGCATTGCCGATAATATTTAGTTGATAACTATACGACACAGATCAGGTGTGAAGGGAATACATGAATAATGTATGCAATGAATAAAAACGTGACTAACTACAGTGTGGGACCTATCTATTTGATCATGATAGTACTGTATTCCTGCCCGAATTCTCACGATTACATTTCTTGCTATATCGGTTTTTGTCAACTATTATTGTGTTAAGGTATTTAAAAATGATGATGCACCTTCTTGAACTCATTCATCTACTATTTTGGTTGTGTGTACGCCGAATGTTCTTGTCCCCCTGTATAATTATATTATATCTATTTATTCATAAGAATAAATTTTTCAACTTTTACTTATTAGATAATTATAAACAATGTACTCAGATTATTAACTATATTATAATATTAATTATGATTTGGTAAAGACAATACAAAACATAGCAAAAGGTATATGGAGCAAAAATTCCATTGTGAGCCGTCGCTTAACTAAGAAACATATAAAATATAAAGTAGTCAGACGAGTTAGTGGCTTTTATAACTCGAATAATTAGGTAATTTTGTAAGAAATTCGATTTTAGTGCAGGTAGATCAAGTAAGTTCTGTGGCCGGGTATAATAAGTTACACGAACTCGATATAATACGTTCAAGAAACCTGAAAGCATATATTTTACCGTTAATAAGGTATTGGATACATTTTATATCAAACTTATGATGTCTGTCAAACTAATGGGCTTAGACCTAATATACATATACTATTAGCAATGGGACTATAATCTTGTTTTTGACGAGGGATTTTTAATAAATAACCATCAAACCTCATTCTCACCGCCTCAAAGACGGAGACCAACTCCATACATTATGCACTCCGTTTACTTCTCATTAATCATTTTATTCTTATAAATTATTATATTAAAAATAAATATAAAATTTATTGAAAAGTTTTATCGTCAATTTTATCCAATATAATATAAGTGTAAGATCCGTATTACACTTTAAAATGTATATACTTTTTTTTTTTTTTTAGATGATCTAAGTCAAAACTTCATGCGTTCATAATTCGATTCGTGTAACAGATACTTTAATATTGATTTTTTTAATTTCTCCTGTTTTTTTATAGATCATATGTTAAAATTTATTGTCCATTTTGTATGTTTTAAATGCAAACTTATATGCTACATGAATTAATAGTTTAAATTTAGAAAATTCAAAATATTATACTAAGAAATTTTGTTCTTGTGAAATTTGCTTTAATAGGTTTTGGACATTCTTCATCAATACAGATTGTCAACTCTATTTATGATTTTTTTACCGTGGTACGTCACCTGGCTCAACTAAATAACAAAAAAAGTATAACTTTTAATTGTATATTTTTTTCCCATTTATAGAGTAGTTTTAGCATTATGTAGATAATTTTCAAAGTTATAATTTCATTAAAAAGCATTTGTTTTAGAGCATTTTTGATTATTTATAGCGTTTTTTCGATAGTTAGATATTAGGACATTTAAATCCGGGTCCTAAAAATGAGTATCGGTAATAATCTACACAAATCGAATAATTATTCAGATAATGCTGTCTCCTTTTTTTATTTGACACGGAACTCGACGTTAAGTCCGTGGTAGAATCATGATGTCCGATCGTTTCACTTTTTAAACGGTTAGTACAGTGCGCATATGTTTACTATAGGCAATAATGATAACGATTATTGACGTTTCCGGTATGCCTACCGGTATTAAAGTGTCGGCTACCAAATATTTGAACACGGCGTTCGAATTGGCAACTTTACGCGCGCTTTTGAATAGGAAACGAATTTGTTTGGCACGATCGATGTATTAGGCGCCGTCAACGTTACGGTGATGCGGAAAAAAAAATACTAAAACTAAACGACTCGTGTAGAAACGAAAAACATATCGACAATAACGAGGGTGGGGGCTCAATTCTATAGCATAGTAAAGTTATTCGACGGGTACGATATTATTACGCGGAAAAAAGCCGCAAACCAATTTTTTTTTTTTAATTTTAATATTTGTTCGTAAACACGAAAAACGCATAAAACTCGTATACTTACTTATGTATATACTCGCGGTGTACTACCATTCCGCGTGCGCGAGCGTAATATTTTTCTATATAATCGGGCGCGGAGTCTTTAGCCTTTCCCCCCTTTTTTTTAAAATTCGTTGTCGGGAATTATGTTTTTTAACTCTATAAAACTGATAGGGAGGGACATGATTTTAAATAAAACGAGTAACCGCGTGGAAAGAGAACGGAATTTATTCTTTTAATAAACTGCTTAACGTAATATTATATAATTTGGAGTTTGGTCGTTTTTATATATTATTTTTATAAAAAAATTTCATCCTATACCCACGAAACGGTCGGTTAATAGCACTTTATTAAAAACCGTTGTATTCAAATAATATACATAGGGTAATTTTTTTTTTTTTAACGCGAATAGAGATCAAAACTCCGAAAATTGTCCATAAAAAAATATATGTGATTTCTCCCCTGGATCAAAATAAGAAAAAAAATAATAAAAATTGGAAAATTAAAAATGATATATTTTTTAAAAACCTGGTTTTTGTGGGAGAGGAGAATTTAAAAAAAATTGTTTTAGGAAATCGAAAAAAAAAATTACATTAACCATAAAAAAAAAAAATCATTGACAATAGATTGGCTCTTTAACTTTATTTTTAATAACAATTGTATAGTTTCTATTTTTTCCAGGAAGTTTTATTTTCATAATTTTTCAGGAAAATTCCGTTGTTTCAGTTTTTTTTTTTTTTTTTGGAAATTGTAATACAATCTCGGACCGGCTGTAAGTTTTACTTCATTTCATCTATACTCCAAGTAATTTCGATTTGGCAGGTATATTATAATATTGAAAAAAAGATCATTGACCTCATTATAAATGATTCTACTATAAATTAAACGTATTAAAATGTTTATCCAGAATCTTCATAGATAATTGCTATAATCATTTTCCTTATAAATGTACACGTAAAAGAACAGACCTTTTTTATGTTCTACGATATTGAATTCTTTACAATTTTAGTTTTCACAGAATTATTCCCGATACTACCCCAGTATTTACAATTTCAGATAGCTACTTAATAAAATTCAAAACCTATTATTTTGAACATTTTAAAAGCCTCGATAGGTATTATTAGTATCATAAATCGTTTAATATAATTAGTTAAGTCAAATGAAATGAAAACTACACACAAGCGATGCTTTATAATACAGCTGATATAATAAATAATTAAAATAAATCACCCTATCAGGGGAGTTCTTGTGGAGGGGGTTATCGCCCCTTCCCCGAAAGAAGTGTTTTTACATTAGCATTTGGCATATTCATCGGTCCAGAAGTAGATAACATAATCAAAATATTATTTGGCATATTTTTTTTTTATCAATCATTAATACTAAATTTAACTTCTCCCTCCCCCCCCCCACTATAGCCAAAGTTTACAGACGCCCCTGTACGCTATATACGATTATTTACCACATATTATATAAATATAGTATTATTACCAATATCGGTTGAGTATACAAATGTACAGTTTAAATGTAAGCTGTAGATAAGTTTATAGTGTTATAATAAAAATAAAAGTTTAGGTTTTTGGTTTTTCTACGACAACAATATAATGACCATTTTTTAAAAATTCGATCATTTTATTTCAACAATTTGTCTTTGTCGTATTTTATTATTTTCTTTTGCAATATTATAATATAGCTTAAGGTACCTAAAAACTTTATCCCGATAATGTTTACTGAAAACTGGTAGAAAAAAAATGTATTATTTATTTTATTAGTTACGAAGCGCAAACGTGGATAGAATATTATGATGATGCGTATACAAAACGTGTGCACAGTAGTGTACACGCCAAAATGTAATCACTCATTATTATAATTATAGTTAAGTGATTAATAATGTAATGAAAACAACGAAAAAATCAAAAAATAAAATTAAAAAAATATCGCCGTCATCATTTTTAATTCGTCAAGTCGAAACGAGTTTAATACATCGTTTATCATAATTTTCTGTGGTTATTGATGAAAAAACCCTATTCAAAATAAGATACTGCGTAAAAAAAAAAACGATTAAATAAAAAAGTTATTTGTGTAGAAAGAAATATTTTTTTTTTTTTTTTTGACAAATCATGGAAGTGTGTTAAAATAAAAACGGCCAATATAAATTAAACGAATTGCAAGGAACGTTGGTTTACTGTCCTTTTCTAAAAAAAAGGCACAAACTTTATTTTGTTTTTTTTTTTTGCAAATCCAGAAATTCGTCTATACCAAACGAGTTTCCCGTTTTTCTCTATCAATTATTATGTTTACATAAGCTTCTTGAAAGAAGTGCAGACTCTTGCGTCCCTGCATTATTTGACCAGTTTACTTCGTTTTCGATGTTCTTCTCGACCGTGCGCCCTATTACCTTCTACATCATTCCTTCGAATTGTTGAGCTGTGTAACTTGTCACCATGTGTCGGCATATGCTCTATCACCTGCAGTTTTCCTTTTTTCTAATACATCTATCTACAGTGTCCATTTATCTTAATTTTCTTAAAAATTTAAAATAATGAAATCATTGTGTCCGTAATTTGAAAAAAAAAAAATCATATATTTCGTCTGTTTTTGATTTTTCCCTGTTATTATAAAAAATACTTTAGATATTAAAAACTGACTTTCTTTCTCAGTGGCTACGTATTAAAAGGAACAAAATCGATATTTCGTCATTTTTCGGTTGGAGTAATATTTCTGGTAGAAAACATAAGTTGAACATTTTAAAATAATGAAACCAGGACGCTACGTTGCCGTAAATATTAATCAATTTTAGTCTTTTGGTTTTACCCAATTATTAGAAAAACTACTTGGACATCGAAAATCGACTTCCTTTGTTAGTGGCAGAATATTATAAGAAACAAAATCGATATCTTATCATTTTTGGTTTGGAGCGATATGTCTGGTAGAAAACATCGTGTAACACAATAAAAACAATGAAAACGGTAACGCCGCGGCTCGCAGCGCACCGTAAATATTTGCCGTTTTACCTATACTTGAAAAGATATAATTTGCATTAATTATTTGAAACAATTGTATAATAGCTGTACAATATAGAATCATAATCGTGAAGTTTTATCGTTTATTAAATATTTCAATAAAAAGGAAAAATGTAACATATTTAGAAAAAAAAAAAAATCACAAATCGAATGGTTAAATCCCAACAATGTTGTGACATAGCTATTCGTCAACATCATCGTCACTCGAAATGCATATTATTATGGGCTCATCATATTCATATTCATATTGTGAACCTTGTGACGTGTGGATGCCATTATTGGCATATTACATTATTGGTGATGCGATACCTATGCCTAGGGCTATAATAATTTACCTATAAACGTAAACAAACATATTATTATCTAATTTCATTTTTACCTACGGTACAAAATATTCAACTGAATTTTCAGTAATTATACATTTGATGAAGTTACGATTTTTCTACATCATAAGTTTTTTTTTTTTTTTAAATATTGACCATTATTACGACGGTGATGACGACAGGCTGTAGGTGGTGAAGCCGGGCTGTAATAGAGCGGTGACGCCTGACTGTATGTCGGTGAAGCCAGGCTGTAGAATGATGAAGCCGGGCTGTAGAATGGTGACGCCAAGATATATGACGTATGAGTTGGACTAGATGGAGATACTACTAATCCTGCACATTTCAGAAAACACATTACAAATTTAAGGAAATAGTTTTATTACCTAACCATGAGTTTACTGTCTACATTTCATTTAAAAGAGGATTTAGTTACCTACTTTAGGTTAACTGTATAATTATTTGGTATTGAGAACCCGAACAGGTTTAATATCGACTGAAACTCTATGTTTTGAAATTAATAATTCAAAAATTACAATAATGTGATTTCAAATGTATACACTTGTGAAAATAGTCTTTAGTAATACTGCAATCCGTGTGTATAATGTCGAACATTGTAATAAAAAAATACGAAAACTTACGCTGTTGTTTTTGATCGCACTCCGGAGAATTTTCTTTGAATTTCTTTAAACACGCGTAGTCCATCGTTGATGACGACAGTCGTCTTTTTTTTACAATCAAACGGCTTTCGTCCACCGTTAACGGTTCAGCGACAGTAATATCGTTTTCAGTACTGATAGAAGACCTTTTTAAGATTGCTGTTGTGTCCATATTATATTATGATCAAAAATACGTAAAAAAAAAAAAAAAACACCGAAGAGTACTTGTGCAAAGAGAAGAACCACCGTTCCTAATGTATTCTGACATATTTTACATGTTTATTCAGTACGTAGACAAAATTTACCCTAATAACTACGTGATCTCATAAAAATAAACACAGCCTGTTTTTTTCGGCCTGTGACGGATGATACAATTTTTCGGCTGCATGAATATGAATATTTTTTCTAATTCTTTTTATCATAATATTATATTTGTACGTATACTGATGAATAAATTAAATTTGATTAATATATTTGAGCATAACTATGAATGTTATTGATTTTACTATGCTATGTTATAGTTTTTTATTTATTTTTTTCAAATCTCAATTCTTTACCTACTTAAAATAATATTCTTATGAATCAGAGATGTGACTGTATATGTATAATACATAATTTTGAAATTGACTTAATATTTTATACAGTCATAAAATCAACTCTTTTCAGCAGTTATAAAGGTGGTCCCCCTAGGGAATTTAGGTGAATTAGGTTAGGATAGGCAGGTTATCGGGTCCAATACCAGGTGGCGTCAGAAACAAGATTCTAGTTTTTGCATTTTTATTTTTCATATTTTCGTATTCAATATTGTTTCATAAACACAATTTAGCGGTTCTTGGTATGTTAGGAATAAACATCTCTAAAACTTACTTGTTTAAGTTGTACAGATGTTAAAAAGTGATGTTTAAATATGTTTTGTGAAAGATATTATTGCGGCCGAAATACAGTCGCAGGGATATTAAATGTACTTAAATGGAACACTGCAATTTGAGATAGTACATATTTCAAAATAACGTCTTAGCAACATTTCTAGGACAAATAATTGTATAGTGGGTTACGGTCCATTCGGAAACCAAGAAAGTTTGTTGTAATCGCAACATTTCTGACACGAGTTTCGATTAGGTGTTGGCTTTTTGGTGTTTATGTTCATACGCGTACACATATTGTATTCACTGTTTCCGACCTGTCCTGCAGGTGGTTTTAAACGGTATTCGTAGGTAAATATTATTATAATTATATTACAATTTTTCGTTTGGTTTTGATTTCAGGTAAAGCGGTACCATTCGTCGAGCTTACGGTCGCTCACGCTTCGGTGCTCACCATACTGGCCATCAGCTTCGAACGGTACTACGCCATTTGCGAACCGCTGCGGGCCGGATACGTGTGTACCAAGACCAGGGCCATGATCATCTGCCTGCTGGCCTGGGGACTAGCCGCCCTGTTTACTAGGTACTTATTTAAAATGATATTATTACGTCTATATAATAACACGGTATTCGACGTTTGTGCGTACGACAATGTTTACGCGCGTATAAACGAAAAATAATTAAAACATATATTAGGTATTTATTATATTGTTCGGGTTTATTCGGCCCCTAAGACCTTCGTCCCGACTCACAACCAATCCTCCATCAACTACTAATATCCCCATTACCAAAATCGTCCACCTCCTATAAAGCTTCCATGTCATTTGTTTTACCACGAGTAAACCTTTCCAAAGGTCTTTTCCCTATCGCGTTCTGTTTCAGCACTTTTAGTACCCGTACAATGGGTTATCCGTGAACGTCCAGCCCGCCGCGGTCTTATTATTATTTTTCTAAGACCACTTAAATATTCTACTCTGCGAATGTTATTCGTACTGAAAATGTATACACCGAGCAACACTCAACCGGATGTACGTTTTAATAGGTAGTAGTAGTAGTAGTAGTAGTAGTAGTAGTAGGTTTGTTTTACCGTTTCCAAAAACCGCGCGTGTAGTTAATATCAGAATCTCGGAGATATTTTTGATTTTGATTTTCTTTAAAATTATTCAAAAAGAAGTCGATTTTTTTTTTTTTAAGTATCCTAAAATGAGACTTTTATAACTATTTTTTGGGGGAATGTTTTTTTGGGCCATTGGCCCTTAATCCGGCACCGGGTCAATTAATAATATTACGATAACAATAATATTATATTATTATACGAATACGTCATTTTATAGTACGACTACATCATTGTCGCGAATAATGAATTGTTCATGCCATTCAAAATATTATAATAATATATATACGTTGTCACACGCATTACGTTCGGGTACGGCATGTCGGGATATACAGGGTGATTTTTATTTCATAAACTATTGAGCACAATATCTTCAAAAATGTCGAATAAATTGAATTTTAATTTTTTTTTTTTCTAGACATTAAATCACAGCTGTTATAATCGTTTAAATGTTCGATTCGATAATTGGTTTTTTTTTTTATACGTATATATGAGTTTGTTATTCGAAAACAGCATCTTAGCGATTCTTAACTTATTCAACATGTTCGTAAATAATCACCCTGTATAGTACCGACCGAGTGTAGGCGTCATCGTAATTTGCGATAACGTAAAAAAAAAAAAAAACCATCGAGTACGTGTTATGCCGGACCTCGCGCGCACGGGACGTGTACGAGATCGCCGAGATAGTCCGACTGATGTCGGTTTGCACGATTAACGGCGATCAGCCGGTGGGTGTACAGTTAGTGTGTACGGTAATTTATCGTTTATAACGTGTATATATATATATATATATATACACGATTGTTATTATAGGTATCTTCTTAACAAATACTGTACATGTGGTTTCGTTTCCTGCGGGCGACTGTCCGCGACGATGTAGTTGGACGCGGAATTGTGGCTCCGGTGACATTTTCACAGAAAAAAAAAAAAAACAAAAAAATCTGTCGCGTTTGAAATGGTATCTTATAATATTATAATCGTTGTAGTCGTCGAAAAACCGAGGCCAGACGAGAGAGAATAACGGTCCGAGACGGTACGATACGGGCGTATAATATGCACGCAGGGGTAGGGAGTTTGTAGGTACCGCGATATGAAATTAAGTCGAGAAGACGGCGGCGGGCGAGTAGTTCATTGTTAAGGGCGTATGCTCGATTATATATTGCGGAAATCGCGGAGCAGAGGTATTTTTCAAGAGGTTATTATCGACGTTCGCGTTACATGCCGGGGGTTTACGGATTATAATAATGAGTGTAATGCGGCCGGCGGATATGCGAGGGAAGACGCGAGAGAGTAACAACACGAACGAGTGACTGACCGTTCCGCTGCAAGCGCGTGATAAGGCCGAGAAGAAAAATAAAGGACGATTTGTTTCCGTCGTGATGGGCTGACGAAAAAGTTACAACATTTGATCGGAAAACCCGAAATGACGGCACTGCGCGCGTGATTTATTTATCGCGTACAATATTATGAGATCCGAAACCGCGCCACAGACTACCGGAAATTAATCTCTCGTTTCCTCCCCCCCCCCAGTCAGGGCCGATTCCGCACCAATAACAACGCGGCGTTTTACACGGGGAATCTCGTCAACGTCGTCGTCGACGCGCAAATGACTTGCAGAGGTTTTTTTATTTTATCGGTTTTCGTTTACGCCGCAACTGTTTTCCTTTCCGGGGGATTAATATAGCAACGGCCGCCGGGAATCGATCAAAAACGAACGGCCGACCGGACCGGCTGCGGGTTACGTATATTGTTACGATACTGTTGCCGTATTATTACTAGTATCAATGCTTATATAAAATCGTATAATGCGATCGTGTCCAGAACCGTACACAGAGACCGGGCCGCCACCGCCGTAACGGGCAAAATTCCAATCTGTAATGGACTGGACGTACCTAAAGGAATGATACGGTGTATTGTATAGTGCAATTAACGCCGCCGCAATAATATATCTGCCGTGGTCATGCCATAATATCGAACAGTTATCGAAGGCTGTGCAATACGCGCGTACGCTGTTACACGGCGGCGAAAGAACGAGGAAAACAAATTCCGAACATAATCACTTATTTTATTGTTACCATATTATTATATTTTATGGCCACGAGAAGAAAAAAATATCAAGACCCGCAGAAGCTATTATACGTACATAACGGGTCAAATATTCGATCCTTTATAGAAAAAAAAAGCGACCATTAGGAAGATACTTGCCAGAACCCGCCGGATGGATGTTATAAGAGAGACGAGGAAGCTTCGTGATAGCAGCAATATGCAATGGTACTTAACTGATCGACAAGCTGACCAAGAAAAAGATGTGTATATAAAGAATGCTATGTATATAAAGAAGAGTAAATTCCATTTTAGAAGAGTAAAATAATAAAAATTTTACAAAACCGAAGCCAGCGATGCTTATAACGGGCAAAAGTCAAAGAGGCAAAGAAAATTAACATTAGATAAGTACATATACCTGCAGATTGAACTTGTAGAATCAAACACTGAAGTAATAGGTGATGTTTATTCTAAATAATATATTAATATGTCAACAGTCTTAAAAAAAAGTATTAAAAAAATTAATTATGTTTACTGTAAAGGATTAACTTTACTATTTTTTTAATTATCATTCGAATTCTCAATGATTTTCATACGTAAATAATAATATTGTAATCTAATCTCTTGAATAAAAACGACGAGACTAGAAACTTATGAGATAAGATCAAAGAAAGATAAAGAAGTCCAGGAATTATTCGGAAAACCAAATATAGTTAGAGCTACAAAAATACCTAATAAAGACCAGAAGTAATTGAAGAAAGTTTGTATTGCCACAATGGGCTTCAATAGCCTACTCTAACGTTGGAGAAAAAGAAGAAACTTAGATTTTTATGTACTTGTGAGGAAAAGTACGATTTTATATAAATATATTGCTTTTATTATATATGCTTATCGAAATTAGTTACTTTATTTGTACGTTTTAAAAAACATGTTTTTTTTTGCTCGTCCTTTGGTGTTACGATGTATTTAAATTATCCGATAATACGCAGGTACTGTAGTTGGGATTTCTTTTTTATTCGTAAAGCAATGTAAATTCGTGTCGAAAGCAAATCATTTTCCGCAGGATTATTATGTAGACAAATCACTATTACAGAGTGATATACAATATTATATTAATTATGAGCTCAGATATATTGGCGTTTATTATGATTAGTGTTCGTATGAGTTGTATAACATTTGCATATTTATTTCGGTAGGTCCTAAATTCAGCTATATATTCGTTCCCTATAACCAAGAATTCGAAATCTAAGTTTTTCGCCGCATTTCTCGAAGTTTTGATGTTTTTTCGCTGCAACATATTATGCATATTTTAACATTTTTAGATTCTGAGCGTAACGAGAGAGCTATAGGTTTTAGTATGATGTTTATTTATTTGTTTTTTTTTTTTTTTTGTTCTAGTCTGTGGACACGTTTTTCTTAGTAAAATTGCTTCGATTTTAACGTGTGACAACTTTTCTGAAAGCTCAAGTTGTCTAGATTGTACTTTAAAAAGGTTATTTTTAAATAAAATCTGGGGGAATATTTCACAATTTCATTATTTTATGAAAACACGGACGACGTTTTATACCAGAAAAAATTGTTTAATCGAAAAATCACACGATACCTTTTTTGTTGCCTTTTTAATTTACTTTATTATGGCATCATTGTCAAAACTTTTGAGCCACTTTTGAGCTTTTAAGGAATTTTAATTTTTGGGAGTTTTCTCTATAATTCGGTTATAAATACACGTAGAGACTTGAAACTTGGTAATAATACTTATATTAAACTTATCTAAACGTGGTAAAAGTTCCAAAATCATCGGACGACTTTTTTTTCTTTTTTTTAATAAGCATTTTGAAATCAAATTTAAACGAAAATCCCAAAAATTATGTATTACCGAATTATGGTCGAAATTGTCTCTCTACAAGCAATGGTTTATCGTTCCTTACAGATATAAATGAAATAACCTAATGTATCCTACTTTTCCAGCTTCTCAACTTTAACAGTGATCGCTCCCATCCCTAGTATCAGCCCTTTTTAAAGCTACAGGTTACGAGGCTGGATTATGATATTATACATGTCTATAATACCTATAACATTGGTAGATGTACTGGAATAACGTAGTGATACTATAATATAATATAATAATATATCCAGTGGAAATTATATAAAATTCAACAGACTTTAAAGCGTACGCGGTAATATCGTAACAGACAAATCATAATATAAACGGGAATCTAAACTAAACATGCTTTTAGCTCGTATTTGGCTGTCAGTTGCAATAGCATCGTGCAGCATTCACTACACCGATTGAGAAATTATTGAGATAAACTATAACTTACTATATAAAATATTATGTTATATATAGAAATGATGTTTCAGCGGGGAGAAAAAAAATTGGTGATGATAATAATAAATCTAGGTCAGCGAGTAACAGGGACAGGGTCGTGTGTGTCTTTATAGTATCCTTTTAGTTATTTGATGTCGTCATCGAAACGACGCTACGCAGTCTGTGATGAAAATAAGTGTTATCCTCTATAAAACACCTTTAAATCGTTCGTGTGTAGAAAATAATAACGACGGCGTGATCTCAATGGTTATTACTACTACTACGGGTTTTACAGGATTCGAGGACCACACAAATCATTTTGTGTTACTGCTGCGATGATAATAATAATACTGAAACATAATATAGTTTGACATTTTATTGTTTCTGACGTTTAACCGGGCGGGTCTTTCGCCAAACGATTTCGGCGATTCATTATTATTATTATTATTGTTATTATTTTTTTTTTTTTTTTTTTTAAATTTTATCGATCGTTTGGAACCGTTTTGCTTGTTTTACGCGTGTACTTCGTCATTTTTAGGTGCCTATATTGTATTATTATGTCGTCGACATGTGTCACGATAGCGTCGTATATTCGTGTATAAGAACTCGGTCGTCAGATACATCCGGAATCGTCGTTGTCCGTTGATTTCTCGAAAAGAAAAAATAATAATAATAATAATAACTATACGACTTTGTTCAATTTCTCTCGTCCGGCGATGTCCTTGCCGTGATCATAATAGTTAAACCCAACGCTTTTGGACGGACGGAACAACGACGACGACGACAACGATGATGATGATTGCAATACATAATAGTAGTTATAGCGCAATATTGCAACAGACTTTCGTCGACGGAAATACGCTGTTTTTCTTTGGCATTTTTTTTCTTTCATATTGCGACGAACCGACGAGATTAAAATAATAAACGGACTTTGCGATTTGATGATGATGTGTTCGAGCTGCCGAAAGTACGGCGATAAATTTTGAATTAATTAAATATTATGGCCGTGCAGTGCGAATAAGAAAAAACGCAGTAAGGCAATAACGATCGGCTGGAACCTTTTCGGGAAGGGACCGATGAAAGGAAACTGGCCTAGGAAGCGATGCAGGGACAAAGTAAAAAGCGTCGTAGATGAACGTAACGAATCGAGAAGAATATACTCGAGGTGTAGAGCCCCCTGTTTGAGTAGGGGTTTTAGTAATAGTCGGAAAAGCATTTACTAAACCGTAGAAATAGAGCGGAAAATGAAGAAGCAATAATAAAATGATCGTAAAATATACGATTCCATATGTTGCCCAACCCGTTCATTTTTTTTTTTCTACTTGACTTTAACTTATCCTATTATAATTCCATACGATAATTAATGTAACATTGTCGACGTGTATAAAGCTGAGTTTCGGAAATTTAATAGTTCTTAAATCAGTTTTAAATCCTGAGCTTAACAAGGAATGTATTTGTTAAGCTATGATGTGTGTATTTTTTTTATTTTTTTTGTATCTGTAAACCAGAAATCTTATTCTAATCGAAAAATCACAAGAAACTGTTTTAGTTAGTGAGTAAATGATCCGCTTTTTTTTTATTTTCCAACCTGTTTTCATAATACTTGGGAAAAACCAAAAAAAGTTCAAAATACCGAAAATTTACTGCATTAATGGTAATAAAAAATTGAGCGTAATGTAGTATACCTATTTTTTTTTTTTTAATTTTGACGAAAATTGTTAAATCATGATATTAAAAAATTTAATTTTTCTGAGAATCTTTTTTCGTTAGTAATAATGTATGGTTGCATACATGTACAAAATTAAATTACTCGCGATCTTAATATCTTATACTTCTTTAATTTTTTTTTTTTGAATTAAATCAATTTTAATGGGAGAGATTATTTAAAATGTGTTATTATCAGACATAGAAATGTTAAGAAACATAACTTATTTGATTATTATTTATTATTTAAAATGTATTGTAACTATCTAAGAAGTTAAAAAAAAAAAAAAAAAAATGTACAATCAGTAGCCTTAGATATTTACTAGGAATTTTTGTCATAATTTAAAAAAAAAATAATAAATTATTATTAGTCTTAAAAGCGATTTTTAAATTATTTGTATTATTGTTCATAATTTTACAATATTCCATACTACAATAGTTAAAAACATTATTTGGTAAGTTGTATATTATTTTTTCTTTAATGCGTTTATGAATTTTTTTAATAGTATTTAAATTGAAATTATTTCATGGGCTATATATTAGATAATATTGAGCTCTTGTTGATAGTTATGTTTATTTAATGAAATAAGTTCAAGACTATAGAATAGAAGAAATTAGAATTAGAATAGAATTAGAAGAAAAAAATAACATTATCTTTTGAGAATAAGGATGATTAGAATCATATGATACTACATCACTAAGTTATACGATAATAATACAGGTACAAGTCACACGGTAATTAATCATATTTCGTTTTGACGCTTTTCATAATTTTCAATTAAATCAAGTGGATGGAACGTGGGATAATGAGTCATTCAGAGATGTAGTAATAATTATTATGCCTACCAAAAAAGTACATTGTGATTGTTAGTAGTTTAAAAAAAAAAAAAAACTAAAAACTTTTATTCATTAGCGGTGTGAATATTAATTTTATAATTCTGTGGCAGAATAAAGTATTATAAACGAATTAAAAATGTAAAAATTAGAAGAGACATTTGAATTCGACCATTATATGAAAAATACGAATAAGTCGTTTAGGAACAAAAACCTGCCCGTAGTATTCGATTTCGAGATTGGATCGATGCCAAATTATACGACCATTATACAGGGTTGTTATATTAATACATCGTTTTGGAATGTACACCAGACCACGAAAGAATTTTTTTGGGAGATTTAAATTATTCGGATATTCTTTGACGGCTGTGGTATAAAACATCTTACAATAACGTCAAAACTATGTGGTTTAAGTGTATAGTGATCGCTACATTCGACATGGGTGTTGGCGGTGGTGGACGATGGTGACGGCGGAAGTGTTTCTTAGATACCGCGGATGTATTTTATGTATTATAAATATTAAGTTGTTTGCAAAAAGTTGATAATATGGTAATATCTCTCGATTTGATTCTTTACGAAATAATTTTTTATTAGGTACTATATTTAGGTATCTACCTAGGTAATCTAGGTATGCAATTAAGACCGGCTTAAAGGCAATGCAAGTTGTGCACTCGCATAGAGGTCCGCGCTTTTAAGCAACCCGCAGCGAGGTGCAACCATAGCTCATAGTTTCACATGATTATTCAAAAAAATAAGAATTTAAAATAATGGACAAAGAAGAATACTTTATCGTAACGATTTAATTACACTTGATTTTAGAAAGTGAAAAAACAAAAAAAAAACTTATTGAAGACCCGCAAAATTGATTGCGCAGGCCTCGATATTTTCCAATGCGGTCCTATATGGAATATCAGTTTTTTATGTACCTAAAAAGTGGGTGGGTTGTAGGATAGTTTGTATAGTCAGTGTGTTACACTAAAAAAATATGTTTTGGGCGACACTGTAATATCTCATAGGTGAATATTATTTTAGGAATTCATTATAGTATTGTATTCTGATATTGTATCGGTCAGATTTTACATAGAGCCATTTTCTTTGCGGATCATCGTCCGACCAACAGTAATGGGGTGAAAAAAAACAAAAGACTTGGGTAAAGTTTTTCTCGTCTACAATATTATATATTGGTGATATATATTCCGGAATCCGAAAGAACTCAAGAATATTTTTGAAATTTACGTTTTAAAGATTTTTTAATCTTGCGAACATTAAAGTTTGTTTGGATAATATCATTGTTAGGGGGCGGGGTAATGACGTATAATAATTATACTAACTTTTGGAAATATCATATAGAAAATTAATAATTTCATAACCGATTCGGGTTTAGTCATCCGTGAAATTTCGCCCACTGCCATAACTTTTTACATTTCAGACAGTTTAAACCTCGTCGGATATTTTGCTATATCGAGTCGGTATATTGTTTTATATATATTGCGTACTTCCTTTTTTTTTCTACAATAGCGTAATCATTATCCCGGATACTTTTTTTTCAATTAACAAAATGTAATTTCCACGCATTTTCCGGTTATAATCGTACCGAAAACTGATCCATCAAAGATAAAACAATGATGTTCATAAGATTTTCAGTAAACCTAACCAAGAGACGTAGGATTATATTCGGACGCCCTAGAAAAGTATATTTATATTGCGAGTGTATGGATACGATACTATATAGTAAATTAAATTTCGAAAAGAATATAAACGATATTTTATTGTTCAAATTTTTTTAGTGGTTTGTATGTTGATGGTGGTGGAGGTGGTAATAATTAAATTTGAAATTCTTAAGTTGTTATCCAATAACATATACTATGTGTATAAGAACGTCTTAAAGAAGAAAACAACTCTTTAAACAAAATATTACTATAAACATAGAAAAAAATATGGACATGAAGAATGATACATATTATACAAAACAGATCTGTATTGGAAATCATTTGGCAAAAGATCTCGAAGTAAACAGCTAAGAAACTGGCGTTGAAGAAATGAACTTTGTGAGAGCAGCCCTTGATAAAATATGAGATTACAATAGTGGAGAAAAATATAGTTAGGGATCGAATAAAACGGAGAAAAGTACATAGTTTATGGACGCCTATTGGGGAAGGGAGCAAAGGAGTGTGCGGATGTCATGTTTCTTCCTGGAAAATATTAAAACTCGTATATATATTTTTTTTTATTGAACCTCAATGCACAACCTCAACTAGTGTCCGGAGCTTTGTACAAAGTACTTAAAATATACAGAATCATTAGGGATCGTTATGGAATGATGTTAAATTCGTAACGATAAAGAGTTAATAATGAATCCCAGTTTCCTTCAAATATTTGGGTAGAAACTCCAACACATAACTTCTGTCCTGAATTCAATCAGTATTTCATATTTTTCATCGTTTATTAGTATGTCTATGTATGGACTACCGTTCGTGGGCGGCTGTAGTTCGGCTATGTAAAACTTGTCGTTGTTTGTCAGATGTATGGCGCCGAGTTCTGTTATTGTGGGACTTATATTAAGACTATAATGATTTTGCAGACTATAATAGAGTCCTCGCCATTATAAGTCGATTTGTATATGATTCTGTGGACCGTTTATGTTTGACTTTGGGTGTCCTCTATCATGAACAGTCAAACTCTATCTATCCTCAATCTCCGTTTTTTGACTGGTCTTAATCCACGTCTTTGTTCTTGTCTTCCTCCTCATCCATGTTGGGTGCGTACAGATCTTTTTCACTCTTACGATTGCATACATTTTACATACCCAAATTTAGAGCAACGCTACCGTTGCATGTTCACAAGCGTGAAATTTGTGAAAAATGTGTAAAATAACTTATTTTAGGAAAAGCCTTCGATCAACTAACGTTTAAGATACTTAGTTTGATAAACATGATTGTGATTATTATTTCCACGACTATTCTAACACTTAAGTTATCCAAAAAATTAACGGCATGCAATATAACTATCTATACGCTCAATTTAAATAGATAATAATGTATTACAATTTTTTATCTGCAGGGACTGGTTATCGATACCAGGGTTTTACATTAAAATGTATTCGTTTATTAATTTATAATAGTTTTTAATTGACTTATACTTTTACCATTGGTCTTGTGTCAATAGTTTTAATTAAAAATTATGTTATTATTATTATAATTATTTTAGTTTTTTTTTTAACTTAATATGTGTACAGATTCTAAAAATGTAATTTACAATTTATGCTTGTACTGCGTATTATAAATGATATATTGATTTTAACTGACTATACACTATTGTATTACTCCAATAGTACCTAATAAAATATAATTTAAAATATTTTTTTATTAATTCACATACGATTTTTACGTAACAGTTAATTTACTATATATTTACTAGCCACTATAGGTTTTCGTATGTTATACGTGCACACAAAAATTATATATATTTAGTAAATAAATTAAGTAGTGTATGTATGTTGGCAACGTTGCATTCATTTTTGTACGCAATCGTAATATTTTTAAGGGTCAGGTACAGAAACCGTACGCAGCCATACAAACGTGTGCAATCGTTTATGTTTGAAAATGTCTAATTTTTGAGTAAAAAAAATCGTTTGATTTTCCATAGGTACAGTTTTCCTAATAATTACGAAAAACCGGGAATAAACGTAAAAACTACGACAAAGTATACAGCATTTGGAATTTGTTATTTTTATTAGGTTTAAAATTACTATAGAAACCTGTAGTTTTCATACAATTACTTCATTGGCCTTTTGTAGACGTGGTAAAATATGAAAAAAATTCTAGCGTTTTTAGATTATTTATAGGTATTTGATGTTTTCATGGTTTATAAGTATCTGTTATTCAAATTATATGACTTAAGAAAAATGCTTGAAAATCATAGAGTGCATTTAAAAGACAAATTTTAGTTTAATATACCTATTCCTTTTTTTTTTATTTATAAGCGTTGCACAGTCACATTTTTACGAATATCGTAAAAATGATGGCATTTAAAAATATGTCTTACCAAACTTCGCTCCGAATCGTTTTTCGTTAACAATAGTTCATCTTTGCCTATAGATATAAATTAAATAACTTTGTATATCTTATACTTTCCACCTACAACAGTAGCTGCACTCGTGCCCATAATCTATTTTTTTTTTTTTATATTCTATTTTAAGTGGTGGAACCATTACCCACTTTTTATTTTCAAACGGTAACTTACCTTAAGAATTCCATACATAGATGTTGGTTCAGTTTAAATAAAAATTTCAGTTACAATTTTGAATTTCCACCCCGTACAAGTATATTTTCAAACTCGAATCCGTCTGTATGATGTGCACTATATACGGAAAGTCTGAACAAATTTTGTTGACAATAAACAATATCCGTTAGAGTCGTTATTTTGTATATTGCTCACTATGAGTTTTGATCACGGTGTGTACACACGTCATAATATATATTTTATCGGACGATTGTTTCCACGCATACCCATTGTCTAACAAACATTGTCTTTATTATTCTATCCGCGTTCAGAAAGGAAAAAAAACGAATTTCGCCCGCGAGGAAATAAACATTGCTCTGGAGAATAAAGATTTCGCCGGGTTTGACAAAAAGACTAATTTAGTGGCACAGACGAGACCGCGCACGCGATATGTATATCGCTTATCACGTACCTGGTTTGACGACCGTGTGATTTTTATTCGACGAAATAATGAAAACCAAAAGCGGGAAATCCGCAAAAACCGAGGACGTGAAATCAGTTACCGCGAACTGAACACTCCGGTGTTCGCAAAAAATGTCGACCAACGACGTGAATAAATGCCCGAAAACCGAAAAACCATACTGACGGGAGTCGCTAAACCGCACGTTCCTCGTCCTCGAGTGGAAATCGACCGGATGGCTGAAAATCGCGCGTATTGGATCCCCGAAATTCCCAGTTCGTCCGAGCAAAACGTACAAAATCTTAATGAGCTTCGCTCTCACGAAATTCATGACCATTGACCATCATCCGTAGGAACGGCCACGTCTTCGAGGCCAGCACATTATCGTTTTTCAACTGAAAGCTCGAACAATTAATGTAAATTGAAAATCAAGTCCTCGAGACGTTTTTTCGTTAGCAGTGGTTTATCGTTGCGTACATAGATATACATTAAATTATCTATAACAGTAGCTGCACTCGTCTCCATCTATGACGTCTCTTTCTTATTTTATTTATTAGTATAATCACAAACGCAATGATATTGACGTTGTTGTTATTATTGTTATTAATACCTATTATGATTCATGATTATGCGTTAATACAACATGCAATTTTCTGTACATATATTGTCTTTTTTTTTTCTTTTTTTTTTTTGCATTTTGAATGTTATATAACTATATATAGTCAACATTAAATATGTGTGTCGGAGTCTAATGGTAATACATTCCTATTGGCATCCTAGAGTTAAACAAATTGTTTGCATTTTTTCGCCTTTTACTAAAACAAGGAAAATACAAATGCATTTTGGGTGTACCTAAAGTCCCAAACCATTATTCGCTCGGACTATTTTAATCGCAAAATACTCCTTGATTTGTTGAGCAAACTTTTCTACCAGAAATCTTGCCCCGGTGTATCAAGTGTAGCTTATTTTCTGAAAGTAAATTTTATTTCTATGGTTATTTAGGGAGGTCGTTTTTTGATTTTTCCAGTGATTCTCATATCATCTGGGAAAAACTAAGATAAAATGTTGGAAAACAGAAAATTTACGAAATATAGCTATTAGTAAAAAATTATTATTGCCTTTTTTTTCTGTGTACAACTTCTATACCAGCAATTTTACTCAAATTTATGATAATAAAACTTTTTCTAAAAGGAAATCTGATTAGGGAGATACTTTAAATAGGGTATTTTTTAATTTTCCCAAGAGTTTTCCCAGCAAATGAGAAAAACCGGGAAAAACGTAGAAAATACGTTAAAATCGGTACAATATTATAAAGAAAATATATAATGCCAATTTAATTATTTTACCATAATATAACATAATATATGTATATTGTTGGTAAAGCATCACTTTTAACTAAACTCTGCTCAGAATCTTTTTTTAATTAGCAATAGTTTATCATTGCTTACAAATATACATTAAATTCCCTTCTGTATCCTACCTTCCCAACTTCCCAACTACAACAAAGACTACACCCGCATGCCAAGTATGTTCGTCTTTTTTTGAGCTATTAATTTTATTATGATATTCTGTATGATATTTTTATTATACCCGAAACACTTTTGTTAGGTATTACTATAGTATACTACAATTATATACTGCTCTTCTTAAAAAATAAATGATAACTTTCCACGGTCTATGAAAAGTCACGTACACGTATACGTAGACGTTTTTATTGCAATATTTTCGTATTATTAAATCCTGCAGGGGTTTTTAATAATAATATACTTATAAAGATCCTTCAAAATCGCGTTTGGTTTTCACAAACTACTTTGCAATCATGATATTTGTGGTTGCCTTGTCTCGTTTAATATAATAACTTAATAATTAAAAAAAAAAAAACACCCTCGAGATATAATAAAGTTTATTGTGTTGCTTTCTATTGTGGTTCGATAGTCCAATCTATTTATTATCTTGCGAATTTAATCTCGTCGAAAATAGCGATTTTGTTTATTTCGGCACGTTATTTGTATTATACTTTTCATCTAATAGCAGGGCGAGGATGTTGGAGTCTCGAGATCCGGAACGGGTGACATAATAATAGAAATAATAATATTATTTAATGTTTTTTTTATTTTTTTTTTTTTTACTTCAATTTATTACCATTGACGCATTCTGTTTGACACGTGTTCTGTTTTCCCGTTATATATTCTTTTATTCTAAAAATCTGATTTGCAATATTTTCGTCTCCAGAAACACCTCTCTTTCGTCTCTTTGAAACACCTGCACGAGCTGGTAAGATAATGATGTTTTTTTTTTTATTTTTTGAGTTATTAAGCACACGCGGAAAAATAACCGTTTTCTGTGTCCGCCCAGTTTCTTTGGAGGATCCGTTCCAAAAATACACCGATATATTGAGTTATAATACAAAATCTATACATGTAGGTATACTGTTCATAACACTAACCTAGACCTCTTGGGAATTGTCGACTTTTCTCGACTTACTTCCCTTATACCCAGGGTTACTATAAATCACTTATATACGCGGCGCCCGATGTGACTGCCCGGGGACAAAATAAATATCACCTACCTGCAATTATTGATATGATATCGAAATTCATAAAATTATCAGAATCTCCACTATATAATTATATATTCTCTCAATACTTTCCATTACTAAAAATGAGTTAGTAATAGTTAATCGCCAAGAAAAATAATGCGTAGGTTATAGAATAAATCTGCAGCTAGATAAAAATTAGACTTTTACGTCTATAGGCAGAGCATTAGTCCATAAGACCAAGAAGCTCATAGTGTTCCAAAAAGTTAGTCATAACATAAGTTTTTTTTTACCTGTATTTGAATATTTTTCAACATAATCAATCAATCAATCAATTTTTCTTACTTTTAGTTTCCATAATAATAAACAGACTTGTAATAGCTTACCTCGTGTTACACTATTTATAATCTTGCAAATGTAGACTTTGGTGTAGGGTATTTAAAGTGAAAATATTTCTATGACGGTAGATCGAAAGAGGTACATAATTTTTTAGGTATATAACAATTCTTTAAAGGTAACTTACTTACACAGTAATAAGTATTGTATACTGAAGAATAATGATTTAATTTTCAGGTAAGTTAAAATAATAATGAAAATTTCAGTTCATGACCGGAAAATGTCTGTTTTTAAACACTGTGAGTCATGGTCTTGCCAAATGGATAAAGAATAAATGTGTCAGTGTAACTGCGATGTAAATTTCATCGTTTTCTGTTACAATATTTGATAAGGTCACACGACGACATTTGGCTGTCGGATAAAACTCTCAAATCATTTTCGTTTGACTTTATTCTTTAGATATAGAAATGGCCATATTATATTAATATATCATATGTAATATAATGTAATATACACAGGTATATTTGTTAGGTTTGTATAATATTATTGTATAAAATTGAGTTAATATTCGAAGAGAAATAAATAACGAAATAGTTGATTTTGTCTTTCCCTACTACATAATAATCTTATACAATCAAATTGCTATTTTAAAGGATTTTTACCAGATAAGATGGTTATAAAATTCTATAGCGTATTCGGTAATTGTCTATAAGTTGACACTAGAATATTGGAACTGAGTAGTATGATATTTTATTCACCGTGTTTGGTTTCTTGTAAACGGATTAGGGAAAAAAGAAAAACGCCGACGACGACGTGTAAATATTTTATTCCGGTCGTTATATTATTATTACGATGATCGCATCAGGATGTGTACATTTTCAACATCATATTATATTTAAACATATTTGACAAGTATAAATCGCGTTGCTTTAGCTACTCAAATCGTGTGTAAACGATAACACGCGTAATAGTATACGAAAAAGAAAAAGTTCAACTACTTTCAACATCATATTTTTTTTTATTATTATTTCATTTCCGAATGATATTTTAAACTTATAACATCATAAAACACTCTGAGTAAATCGTTTTATACAGCAGTTTAATATTATTTAGATATTATATGTTAAAATGACAGTGCCACAGTATATAATGATACTGCTAGTAAACTTTTCTGCATTTCCATTACAAATTTCTATTACAATCGGTGGGTTGGACTAAATCCACCTGACCGCACCAAAAAACGACGACCGATTATGATAATAATTTATGATGTACTTGCGTAAAGCACGAGTTTGTGATGATAAATTAATGATTTCCATAGGGAAAAAAAACGTTAAAATTATCTTTTTCCTCCTTTATACGGCTATACCTTTTGATTGGCAGATTATCAGATCCACCAGTTAATAAGTATATTATCAAAATACGGACGTTACGAACTTTTTGTTTTTTATTCTACAGTCGCAATGTTTAAAATAACTATCGTTAATGTACGAGAGTTGTCTTATTCTTTATACTATGATAAAGTATCCTACTATGAAACTTTAAAATAAGAAAATTATCTGTATCTATACAACGGTGTTTTTTCGATATTTTAATTTTTAAGTAAAGATATGTGTTACGCGCATCCTGAAATTTTTCGAGTTAAGCCTGGTTGATCGGCTACATAACGACGATGGTTTCTATCGTGATAGTTGGGAAATTCACAATCATGATAGTAATTATCATGAACTCATTGTTGTGTCAATAGGACTACGGTATAATGTTGTCGAATCATCATTAAAGCAACTATCACACTATTATGATTTCGCGATAGTTGATAGTTACAATCACGAAAGTCATATAGTAGTTATCACCGTTTGATCTCGTACCGTCATACTATCATTTTTGTGTCGCATTTTTACAGATATTTTTATCAAAGTTTACTTTATTAAACATTAAATGCGTTCTATATAGTATAGAATCTATACTATCACTTCACCGTAGTATCATCAAATGGACGTTATTTCTCCGTTAGTAACTATCTTGATAGTCGATATTGGAGCAACTTTCACATTTTACATAGTTACTTAGTTTCTATACGTGTGTGTACCGGACTTGACACAAGTTATTTTTCATAATAGGGCGCTACAATCCTCGATGTTCACCTACTTGATTTTACTGTAATAATAAATGCATTTTTTGTGTATTCAAATTTTACGTCCGGCAATTATGTATTTAAACGAGTAATAATTAACAACGAAATTCAAGATAATATTGAATTTTTTTCTTTATAAATACCTACACACAATACTATAAATTTTAACAAAATATTAAAAATCAAAGATGCGTCAAAACTTTTCCAACAAAACAATTTGAACGTCTATAAATTTTTTTAACGTCTTTTTGGCGGCGAGTAAATAACTTTGGATAATATATTCCGATTGAAGTTTATTCCATCGTGGCTGTGTTAAGTTAACCCGGAATGGCCATTCTAATCGTTTTCAACCGTACGAAAATGCAATTCCGGTGAATTATAGAATAATAAAATTGCGGGCGAGTCGTATAACATAAAATAGTAAAACGTCGCGGGCTAAGACAAAAAATCGCATTTTTATTGTGAATTTAATATCTAATATAGTTTATCGTGCGAGTTGAAAACATTTCGAATTATTCATACCGCCGTAATACGGCGTTATTACGTTTTATTACCTATCTACCTAATCTATAAAAAATAACTTCGCCAGTAAACGTTTTGCCAACGATTGTTGGTGCGCGACGGTCAGAACGGATACGAGTAGTACGTTGAACTTCATTGGTGAACCCGATTATTAATCCGTGCCAAAAGCACGGTACGACCGGGTACCTTGTATTAGCCAAGGGAAGCCCTTAAAAAGGACCCGGAGGGTTCGGGGCAAGCCCCGGACGCATGACAATGCATCAGAGCGCGGTCCCAGCAACCTCTACCCAATTCACCTACCGCCTGTTCACGGGTTCATTCGGCGTCGGTTGGGTAGCCCCTGGCTATTTAACCACTACCCAACGGAACTCTTAAGCCCCTCCGAATCCAATCGCCAGGCACCGACCACAGCACGAGACCGCGGCCGACACCAGGATTTCCGTTCGGCGCCGATAATGGGTCGACGCCGGAGCTCCGGAAACCACCCGGACTATTTTTCATAAATGTAAGAATTTGGACATATCTTGACACCCAGCCACCAACGAAGCGGATAATCAGTCCGCACCGGAGGTAGTCAGGAGTCTACCGACACGCACGTGATAACACAATCTCCGTTGCCGGAGGTGAGTGAATCGCCTGATAACATCCCACGATGTTCCGGACCCAACTATCGGAACGCGAAAAGACCCGCGAACGACCATACGGTAAGGCGAGCCCGTAGTCTCGATCTCTCGCCTGATACAACCTTGTTGGGAAAAAACCCACACTCGCCCTCCCAACCAGAATTCGGAATAAATCCACGGCGCTACTAATATCCACCGCCACGAGGAGGCCAGTACCGTCTGAGAGGACCGGGGGTAAAATAGTTCCCCGGACTTCCTAGGAAACAACCGAGAACCGACCAAGAAACTAATCCCAGCCGATTCCCTTAGCCGTGATTCCAGTAGATGTTTAACTTCATCGATGTGTTGTGTGTTTTATCTAGATAAATACATTTGGTTTTATCTTTTGTCGTGTCCTGCAGAATCTAGATAAATGTGAAATTGATGTTTTAATTCAATTGTGTATTCATAATTAAATCAAACGGATAAATTGATATAGATGAGACGTTTTAATTCGCAATATACTTTACCCGTATTAGACCTCCCTAATAGATAAAATTATTAGTGTTTAACGATAAAAGAACTACCCGGTATACTAATTTGTAAGTTATCTACACCAAACATACAGTCGTTTTCCAGAAATCTAGATGTGTATTGAAACTATATATGACACTTGAGTTTTTTATATGTGTAATGTAAAAGATTATCTTTTTATCTTTATCAAGATAATTATTTATAATTCTAGAAATTATCTCCAATCTTTATCTAGATATTTAAAAATGCATATCTTTGTACAACATCATTTTTAATAATATAAGTAGTGGGAATAATCTTCGTGGCTTAAACCGAATAATTCTGGTGATCAAAAGCCGATAAATTAATTTATTTTTGAAAGGTTGAAGCATAATCGAGAGAATTATTTGCCGAGCAATAAGCCGCGTAACAAGAAAAAAAAATTAAGGCACATAATACGCAATATTAACTGAACTCCGCTCAGAATCGTTTTTCGTTAGCGATGGTTAATCATTGCGTACATATTTACATTACATTTTTTCTCTTCCTACCCAACTTATTACCTACAATAATGTGGCCTATAGCCCACCAAGTGTGCGAAGTATGTCCGTCTTTTTTTTTTTATATATATATAACTACTTATTCTTTTGCGTTCCACGGCCAATAACTTTGTTGATTTTCTCTTTATCAACTATAAGACCTTATTTTCTCCGTGTTACATTCTGATGGTTTACTTTCATATCATTTTTTTAGTACAGTGATAATTTAACCATTAAAAAAATTAAATACATACAAATTACGTTTTTCACCAAAATTCACTGCTTGCAAAGCAATGGAAATGTTTTTATTGTTTTTTTTTCGTATTTGTTACACCTGTAAAAATATGATATAAATATACGCCAATAATAACAAAATACGAGATTATCTCGGGAATTTTTTGCTAGTTATAACTTTTTTTAAACAAGCATTTCAATTATTTTTATCGCTCTTTTTTTTTGAGGGGGGGGGCTGAAACCACCACCTTCTTTTGATTTTCATATGACAACCTATATAGGTATTAACAATTTTATAAACAGATGGAATATTTCATCAACAACTAAATGGAAATCATAAATGTTTACATCAAAATGTATTTAAACTAATACACTCTATTTATTAATGAAATTTTTAATATAGGTTGAGAAAATTAAAATTAGTTAGTCGTTCGATCCCCAAAAATAAAGATGACAAAGAATATTTTCGTTCGTTTCTTAAATTTATTTTAAAAAAATGAATAATTTTCGAGATAATGAGTGCCTTATCATAGGATTGATCACCTTGTATTTATACGTATGTACTATTCATGGATTATAATTAAATAATTAAATAAAGTCATAAATTTCCGTCTTGCGAAAATTAAAACGTCCATGGTTAATTTATTTGATACGTGTTCACTGTTCAACTACTTGCAAAATACACGGTTTTTGTTCTTCCTGGTTTGTCAGTATCGCACTGAATGATATAATCAACGAAATTGCACGTTCGGCTGCATCGTTCGCAATATTACTTACAGTTTTTGAACTCTTATAATGCCGTCAATAAAACCGTTGTTTTGTTTTCCCACATGCTTGAATAATAATTTTAAAAAATCTTGAAGTATATCCGAAACTGTACACATTTTAGGGTATTTTTCGAAACAAAATCACATAATAAACCATAATTATACTTAACAGAATTTACTTCCTTAACACACTTACTCGAGGTAGGATTAAACTCTAATTTTTTTTTTTTTACGCTCGCAATAATAATATAATATGTCGTACACGAGCACACGACCGGATATTTTGTTTTCGTTTTTTTTTTTTTTTCGTTTTTTTTTTTTCTTCTGTTCACAGTCCGATAATGATGATCTCGGAATACACGCAAATGGACTACATCGACGGCACCACGGTGCCGGTGTGCCTGACCAAGGCGAACACGTTCTGGCCGATAGCGTTCTTCGTGATCATCATCGGCGTGTTCTTCGTGGTGCCGCTGTTCGTGCTGGTCGTCCTGTACACCGTAATCGCCGTGCACCTGATGGCCGACCCCGGCACCAGTTGCACGGACAGCGCGTGCAACCAGCGCGCGCGCCGGCAGGTGGTGCTCATGCTGGCCACCGTCGTCCTGTCGTTCTTCGTGTGCCTGCTGCCGTTCCGCGTGTTCACCATGTGGATCATTCTGGTGCCCGAGCACACTTTCCTAGACCTCGGCCAGAAGCACTACTACATCATACTGTACGCGTCCCGGGTCATGGTGTACCTGAACTCGGCCGTCAACCCGATCCTGTACAACCTGATGTCGTCCAAATTCCGGCGCGGCTTCTGCAAACTATGCCGGTCCCGGTGCGGCGCCGACGACTGCGCCGGTTGCAACGATATTCCCATCGGCTGCGGCGGCACTCATGGACGTAGGCGCCGCCGCGGACGCCGTCGCGGCGACGTGTTTCGCCTCCGGCCAACCGGCACGCTCACCACCACGTTGTCGCAGTCGTGCAGTGGCCCACCGACCAACGGTACTATGACGGCTGACGGCTGCACCACCGCCGCTGGCACCATTACCAACGGTTCGGCGCACCACAATAACGACACCACCGCTGCAGCGGTCGTCGCCTCCTCGGTGGTCACGACGCTGCTCGGACGTCACCGCGTCAAAACGTGTCTACCGTACAATGGCGATAGCTACGACTACGACTATGACGACAACTTTCTCAAGGAGAGTTTCGTATGACTCTCGCGTATACTTAATTCGGATTTTTTTTTTTTAAGTTTATATTTTATGTTTTTTTTTTCCATACACTCTGTATACTCGATACGGACCCGATGGGTACGAGCGTTTCGATATTTCGCGATAAGTTATCCCGGAAATTCACGCGGTTGCGATGCAAATGTCGTCCTGTACTTATTTTATTAATCGCGTTTGTATCGGTCTTACGAAAACACAAAATACAATAGTTATTCAACAATACCATTTAGATACTCGAAACGAAATCGAAATTTTATGTAATACCGAAATCATTTTTCACGTTAATTCGGTACATTTTTAGCTATTGGAAATCCGCAAGATTTTGAATAAAGTTTAAACGGATTAATTTTTAAGGCGTGATAGGTTTTTAAGCGAATATTTTCTCGTTCTCAACCTATAGTCCGTATCGTTATTGTTGTAAGATTAAAAAAAAAAAAAGTCCTATATGGTTTGTGTAGTGTTTATACCGGCGACGGGGTCCGTGCGACTGTAATACGATTACAGTTCTCTGCACGGTGACCACGATTTATGATTATGATAATACTAACACACAGGATATCACACGAAAGATGATAAGTTGCAATTAAGTACAAAGTAGACGAAAATCTAAAAAGTTTTTTTTTCTCACAATGACGTTTAACAAACATTGCTACGCCATTTTTATCATGAATCAAAAATAATTTACCTATCTATATCACTGTATAGTAGACCGGCCGTCTCTATTATTTTTTTTAAATGTTTTTAATATATTTTTTACTTATTATCTATACATATTTTTCTTCATCTTTTTCTTCTTCTTCTTCTGGCTACTGCTCTCTCTTAGAGTTTTGACCGCCTCTATATGCCATCTATCTCTATTTTTTATCACTTTTTTCTAACATTTACTTAATATATACCAAACACTCTCGAATCTATATCGTTGTCTTTCGATATATTTATAGTACTGCTACCTGACCTATTCCCTTGAGGCACACATTCGAAAACTGCTCTTGGTAGTTTATTTTCTTATCAACGCATAACATATGATCTGACGGTATAAGGACAAACTTAAAATAAAGCTAGTTCCCATCTGTCGCATCTCTATCAATTCCTGTAGCTATCTATCGATAATTCTTTCGATAACTTCCTGTGACTACATCAAGTATTATTGGTTCGAAAGTTCTCAATTCCCTTTCCGCCATGCTCATTGTCACCCAAGCCTCACACCGCATCCATTCGTTAGAGCTAAAGATGTTACGAACCCTGATTTTTAAAGTCGAACCGAACCTAATCGAACTTTTAAAATATTTTATCGAACTCGAACATTAAAAAAATAAAAAGGTTAGGTTAGGATGAACATTTTTAAAATTGTAAAACTGTACAATTATAATATTTGCGAAAAAACTAATACAAAAAGAACAATTTTTCTTTTTCGTAACAAGGCCGCTCTGTCCCACCACAGACCATCATTTTGATGACCGCGCAGAATCGGCATGGAATGATTTTGATTGAACAGTTCGTCATATCTCTAGTTAGAGCTGGTTTCATTATGACTACATATACATATGTATATGATACTTGTCTACATTAACGGCCATATTGCTTAAATAATTAATCCATTCATAATGTTATTATTATTATTAAGCGTTTATTTCAAAGAATGATTGGTCCCACTGAGCATGCTCGTGTGGGGGTTTTAAAATTGTTCACATTTTTTTTTTCCTTAAAGTTAGTTAATCACAGACTTAGACACTTAAATATCGGATAATATTAAAAAAAAAAAAAATAAATAAATGAAAAACAACAGGCATAAAAAAATAAAAACAAAGTAAACATATGAGAAAATACATAAGGGAAATCAATTATTAATAATTAATATATATTATTTATATAATATATAATACTAAAGAATTATAACATAGCAAACATTATCTTTTTTCTTATAAATAAAACGTTAACGATAATTTAGAGACAGTGTCTCCATATAGGCAATATGATAGTCTTTCAGAAAGTTTTACCGCCGTTGATGACGTTTCGGACGCTTTCGTTTCGTTGCGATTTCGTAGCAAACAATACCGACTCTTATTTAATAACTTATTAAACTCGTTATTTAACTCGCGTTATTTTTATTTTTTTATTCCTGAAATCTTAACCACCTGCAGACTTGTGCATGTTAAACCGATCGAACAACTACTTTAATACTTACACCTATTTAACCAGACATTCCTAATATTTTTTATAGTCGTACCTTTAGTACCGTACACGCACGACAATATGATTATATTATAATGTAGTCGACTCTCGATAATATATTCGAAACCATCGGTGTAATTCAAAGTAATATATATGTTTAAAAATCTCGCGGTTATCATCGAAATGTTCGTACTCGCGGTATAGTATCCGAAGTCGTTTCACCACGACTGCGCGTTCGGCTCTTATCGACAAAACAACAACCCAATTTGCAAAGTTTAATTTTATCTTATTTTGGGATCGCTTAAGTGCCATTTACAATTGTATTTATCTACAAAAAAGAATGGATATGACCATTAAGCCACTATAAGGTTCATTCGAGGACAAAGGATCCGATGGTTTGAGTAAGATGTAAAGAAATAAGGATGATACATGCAGAGTAGTTCTAACTTGGAAATCATTGAGAAATATAACTCGGGGTCAGCCCAAGAAAAAATGGATGGATGGATATTGTCAAAGTAGACGTCAATAGAATGAAAGTATGTATGGGTAGAGAATAGTAGTTCGGAATAGAGTGAAATTGAGGAATGGTGCTATGGCGGCAAAAACTTTTTGGTGGTATTAAATACCATATAAGAAGAAGAAGTACATTTGCCTTAACTCTCGGCAATTCGATTTTTTTTTTTTTCACTATCTCGATAGTTCTAACCTCTCTGAGCGATTTGAACTCTCAACTTATCAAAGTTGTTTTCTGTCCCATTAAATTTTGGATAATGGTCAATTATCGAGAGTCGACTAAAATCTTACATACTATACCTTTCCCTTCGCGGAAAATCATTTTACTATTCATTTACACGATATTGAATGAATCAAGTTTATTGGTACCGGTCGAATATCCCCTCTCCTCCGAACGCGTGCGTGCACTGCAGACTTACGTCGCCGGTATATCGATATATATAATATAATAGTATAATATCTGTCTGTAATTTTTTTTTTTTTTTTTTTACGTACATTTCGATTAACCGAAAATACAAAATTGTGCGGTTAACGCTCGACTACTAGTCACTAAGTACGTTTTTTTATTATTATTTATTTATTTATTTATTTATTTATTTATTTATTATTATATTATCGTGTACACACTATTAATTCATTAAATTATTAAATTGTTATTCTATAATAAACACGATAATTAATAAATTATTATACGTCCGCCCACCGTTTTACGCCCGAAAAAAAAAACTATATATATTTATATTTTATATGTTCTTCACTCGCGCACCATAATAATATTATATTATTGTAAATATTATTATTATTATTATTATTATTATTATTATTATTCAAATTATAGACATAAAAACAATACATACAATATACATACAACCGTTTACGCACGATGTTGGCGTTATTGTTTGTTAGAAAAGTCCGTCGAATTACCTATTTATTGTGTTAAAATGAATTGTGAAATGCGCTTACCGTTTTTTTGAAGTTAAAATTGGACGGTTTTTCAAAGATATGATTTAAGTAAAAAAACAGATACTTTACAGGAGGGACAAAAAACTTCTCAAGATCTTTAGCGTTCACCTGTTATAACTTGAGTTTTCTTATTTTGACTTGAAAAAACTATGCATTACAGCTGACATCTGGTGGTATGCGAAATCGATGTGTATACTAAAGATGACCAAATTCGCTGTAAGCCCTCTTTCTCGTGAAAACCATACAATTGTAATAGTATTACTATAGAATAATATTGTATACGCGTACTTATTACCACTAAGTATTTATCGCATTTAAAATAATACAAATAATAATCAAAAATGATTATTTAAAATATACGTATATGTATATATTATACTCATCTATACACCAATGAATGTTTGTACTTTTTCGAATGTTCCCCATTGTATTTCCTGTGAGTAAAGTGCACCCTCTCGCTGAGACTTCACGGCACACAAATTAGGCGAGACGAAAGGAAACTCAAGTGCACGAGTAAATACACTCGTGTTACTTATACTCAACAAGACGGCCTCTGATGACGATTATTTGCCACTATACTCGAACGGAAATTCGTCCACCATCCGGTGCGTTCTTATTCTGAAATACACTGAATATGAATTATTTACAACTGATAGAGCTGGTGTTATTAACATTTAATTGTGATAATATTTGCCAACGAAATGTATTCCTAGCGAGGTGAGCAAAAATTGTTACAACCAAAACGAATCAATCAGTTTTACACACACGCACACACACACACACTGAGAGAAGTGGAGAGTGAGTGGGAGTGAGAAAGAGAGAGACGTCGACGATTCTAAGGCCGGCGAAAAAAAAATTAAACGGTAGTACTTATTTGATATTTTTTTTTTATTTGTCTTCTTCTTTCTTTTACGCATACTTTTTTAATATTATTATAGGCTTTTATCAGAAAACGACTAGCTGCTTTAGCTAGCAATTCTTAAGCGGATGTTTTGTGGCGCTACAAATTTAAAGTCTCTTCTTATACTTGACGTCTTTTTGTTTTTACATTGCTGGCCTATTAAAAAATATTTGTTTATGCGAAACTAATAATACGCTATTATTGATTTCGATAGACAACGGCAGAAAACCGCGATTTGTTTTAAATATTTTTTTGCGGTGCCGATTTCTTTCCCACGGCGTGGGAGGTTTACGCACTGCCCAGCTTATGCATTATAGGCTTTAACGAGCTTCATATAAACGCAAAATGAAACGATGAGACACGCGCACGAATTAAGAGATGCACGATGCCGAAAGAGAGAAGAAAAAAACACTGATAATAGGTATTTTGGCGGTCCAGAAGTTTCCAGTTCCCAGTTTAACTTATAGCGCTAAATAGTTACGATGATTAAATTCTCAGCTTATTTTGTATGGTAACCATCAGTGTTTAAAAAAACAAATATAAAAAAAATGTAATGACAACACAACTCCTACCCGACTATTCAATTTGTCGACTCTTTTTAAATGGTACCACTGTATTGGTTCATTAAACGCCACTGTGCCAAAATATCGCTGTAAGTTATTCTGGACTGTGGAAACTTTCATCTCCAACTGATAAACTCTCCTTAGGCATCCTGTGTATCTTTATTCGTGGAAATGTGTATACAGTCACGTCATTATTATTATATACTCGTATAACGTTGTACGCGCTTATATTATAATTATTGTTGTCATTTTTATAGTAGTCATTTTTACACGCTTTTGTATGTGCCGTCCATATTTTATTATTATAATATGTCTGCAACAGTCTTTTGCAAAACATTTGGTTGTAGGTATTCTGTAATGGCCTGTTCGTTTTCACCTGATAACCGGGACGCGAGTAAGTAGTATGGCCAATATGGGTTAAATATCTTATACTGTAACAAAAGAGTGGACAACTCCTCTTATCAACGTTTCATAGAACGTGCCATTTTACGAGTATACAGAGGTCTAGTACTATAGAAGTAGAGACTTAGTGAAATAATAACGCTAACGATCTACACCCGGCATTTAGAATAACATTAGAAAACATTACAATTTGCATAATGCCAACGCCCACGGCCTTAGACTATTAAACAACAGAAAACGGTTCTCTAAATAACCACTTTCTGATTATATACATATATATACATATATAATAATAACAATAATATGTTCTCTTGTTTGGGCCAGTCAACTACTAATACTATCGTTTTTCGTGTCTTATCACTCATCACTGTTCTTGTATCTATTCCGCGTGTCCTCGTGTACACATCTCTCCTATAATAATAACGTCTAACCAGTTTTTCTGTGGCCTAACTCATCATCACGCCTTCAGTTTACACTTATAGATACGCCTGTTATCTTCTTTACCATCTCATTTGACCATCTCATATTTATCGCATTTACTTCTCTCCATATCGTCTAATTATATTGTCTTTCTCAATTTTTTTACATTACATTTTATCGTATTACGTTTGCCGAATTATAATAATAATATAAAACACACGTATAGAGAGTCATGGTTTACAATATAAATATTAAAGCTACAGTATACCATAATATTGTCGATAATGGCACATTTTACTTGCGAGGTATGGAAATTAAACAAAAATTAACAATCGCTAATACAATGTATGGCCATAAACGCGTTTGTACGTTTGGCTATCGTACAGTTTTTAGTGGTTCATTTTACGTATTTTAGTATTCGTCTTTTGTGCCATCATCCGCTATTATACAAATATCATTAAGGATTGCGTTTACTCAGCTCGTGTGTGTAATATGAAGGCACGTACACAAAAAAAACATTCGGGGGGTGGGGAGGGGTTCATAAACAATTTACAATAATTTGAATTTATAAAAAACAATATTAAATTGATATAAATAAATTACACAACTATTGATTTTCAGGAAGGGTTGAACCCCTACCCCTCCCTCTGTACACGTGCCTGATAATATGTATACGACCTCGTGAAGTGTGCGATCGTATATATTGTACCAATATACATGTTCATAAAATTGAATGAAAAATGTATCTCTGATTAAAACAATATCCTGTGAAAAATATCTCCGATATACAAAAAAATCTTTTTAAAACATTTCACTTGTATTGAAATATTGTATAATGGTCTTATTTATTTCTTTTTCTTGTACATTTTGCCCCCGTGGCTGACGTACTCGTATGTTATATTTTTATTATTTTACATAAACAAAATATGTATTTCAAACTATAATTTACTGAAAAAAAAAAAAGTATAATATTATACAATTGAGATATTCTCACTGGGGAAATTTTTACTGAAAAAATTTCGTATTAGAGATAATTTTTATGAATTTTATTTGAATAATTTGTTGTGCTACGCATATTATAAAATTCGATAAAATCGGCTTTTAACAATAATACGCTATAAACGCCGCGTGATAATACAATGGTTTTGGGTTTTTGTATCGCTTAGCGTAATATTATAATAAACTATAGAGTACCTATTATACGTTATCGGACAGTTGTCAGAAAAATGATAATAAACCGGGCTCCACTGTTACTAACTGTTCCCCTCTCCTATGAAATCTCGTAATACCATAATTTCGTATTATGGTTTTTGTGCATTATCACCCAGTCACGCATCATGTCTATTTCAAAATGATACTTATCTGACGTGGCATTTTCCATTCTCCCCCCCCTCCCTTAATTTATTTCTACCCCGTAGCCGACGTGACTTTTCGACGATTTAAGGTACTTAGATTTTCGCTCAGCATATTACAATAACTACTTTGGAGCAGTGTAGTGTTCGAACGTAACGGATTTCTTTTTTTTTTTTCGTCGTTGGTGTTGCTGCGGTTATAATTTCACTATCATTTTTTTGACTACAACTGGATCCTACCGCGAACTAGTATAATATGGATTGGCAACGGATCCAATACCTGCAACCGAGTTTTGACACGTAGTTTTCGTGACGGAGGTAAACCAAAACCTGAGACGCTATCTGTCGGTAAACATTAACCGATATTGACTTGTGTAAAATGTAGAGGTGGCGATTGTCGTCTGCGATAACCGTGTCGAAACTCGATTGCACAGCTATCAGCCGCCTGCTTTGTCACTGTCAGTCCGTGTTATTTTAGTGCGTATGGGTACTACCCGTACGCCGTGTATGTTTTTTTATTGCACACATGAACCGCTAACGTCGTCGTTATTGTCGTTTTTACTAAACGGTGTGACGCAGTGACGTGTACGTATAAGAGCTCCGCATATACACTTTGCCCGCTTGTGAACCATGAAGATTAACCGACCGAACTTATCGTTTTGATTTTTTCGATGGGAGCCTGAGCGGCAGTGGCGATGTTCATGAGCTTGCCGGTCATTTCGGATCGGAAACAATTATTTTAACAAAACCAGAAACTTTCGTGTATAAAAATTTGACACAAAGTCTGTGGACGTAATTATTTATGATATTGGTTTTCAAACGGTAGAATAAATCTGTCTCGATGTACCGACAATCCGAGCTAACGGATTCGAAACCGACCGAAAAAATGTCCGACAAGCTTTTTAATATATTCCTACCTACGTGGGTGCATTTGACTTAATTCTGACAGGAACTGTATAAATTGACCGATATTGTACTTGTTGAGAGTAAATAAGACAAAATAATACAAGTCATTATTTTCTCCTCCCGAAAACACGCCACTGCTTTATACATCACTATATTAGAATTATCAGAAGCGTGCTTGTGCATTTTTTTTTTTTTTTCTATCAGGGTAATGGTCGAACAAAAATATTAACTAATAGTGGGAAATAAATACTATACATTTTGATTTTTTCACGTTCGTTAATATTTTTCGAGGGAAGAGACATCGAACCACTCAGGCACGCTCCTGATTATTAGTATATATTGACGCTATATTTAATATTACGATTAGTGCCATGAGATAACTGCAATATTTAGGGCCCGGATTTCAATGCAAAGTGGAATTTTTTTTAAATTTTTTTTAAATTTTTATTTTTATTTTTTTTTTTTTTTTTTCTAAAGCTCTAGAAAAGTTTGAAATTTTAGTTACACATAATTTTATTCATATATATATATACAGAATATTATTATATCGGCACTTTCAGAATTAAACTTTTTTTTTGCTTTTTCGCTATTATTTTGTCGATTTTTTAATAATTTTTAAATATGTTTGGGGCGTTTACAGTTTAGTGTAGCTTTTTAGCGCGGTTTCGAATCCGGGTCTTAAAAATATAAATAACGATGTCTGCGTCTCGATGATTATTAATAAATAACCGCGGCGTTTCAATAACGGTCGCCTAATTCGTAACGCGCGTGTTTCGCGGCACGCGCGTCGTTTTCTTTTCGCAGCCCGATTCTGAGACTGACGGAGTACCACTGGGACGAGTACCTAGACGGCACCTTGGTGCCGGTGTGCCGGACCGATGCGACCACCCTGTGGCCCGTGCTGTTCTTCTTAGGCACCATATCGATGTTCTTCGTGCTGCCGCTGGCCGTGCTGTCCATACTGTACGTGATCATCGCCCGGCACTTGATGGCCAACCCCGGTATAGTCGCGCCCAACACGAACCGGGCGGCGTTGCGGTACCGCAGGCAGGTGGTGCTCATGCTGGGCACGGTCGTCGTGTCGTTCTTCCTGTGCCTGTTACCGTTCCGGGCGCTTACACTGTGTATCATACTGGCCCCGCCCGAATACAACATCATGGAGATAATGGGCATCGAGAACTTTTACCTGCTGTTGTTCTTCTGCCGGATAATGCTCTACATAAACTCGGCCCTCAATCCCATTCTGTACAACCTCATGTCGTCCAAGTTCCGGGACGGATTCCGCCGGTTGTGTGGCCTACACCGGAGTCCGTGGGCTGATCGATACCTGGGCCGCAAGGGCACCGTAACCACGACATCGGCTCACACGGGTGGTGGCGGTACCATCACGTCCGGTACGACCGCTTCGTCGAGCCTCAAGGGCGAGACGGGCGGCAACGAACAGGCGGCCAACATGTACACCAGGATGAAACGAAATGGCGTAACGGTGCAGACTTCGTGTGCTGCAAACGACCGCAACCGGGGCCCTATCGTCAGGCGGCTGACTACGGCAACGGCTGCGAGCATCCTTAAACTCCAACGGCCGCCACACGAGAGTTACGTTTGAGGAGGCGACGCTAGGTGGACTCGGATCACAGGACTGCGATCAAGGTCACCGAGGATCAATAGGATCAAAACGTTTATTTTCCTCTCTCGCCGAGAAACTATTTTCCGTGTAAATCCCGAGAGAATCAGTGTAACTATACAATATCCTCAACCACAAACATTCCCTTAAACCCCCTCCCATATCCCGCCAATAGTATTCGTATACCATGAGGACGTTCCATTTAGCATTGTCGTTTTTATCTCGGGTTTTTTTTTTTTTTTTTAATACATCTCATAATATTATGATGGTGCGTGATTTTTATAAAATTTGTAATATAGGCTGCCATTTGGTAATCAAAAATCGACAGTATACAATTTCACCATAAACATAATTAGGGTAATGTAAAACTTCGAGAATTGCATTCCATCTTAATTATTTTAAAAAAGTGATGATTTCGTTAATTCTTTCCGCGATACTGATATTTAAGTGTTCTATGTTTAAAAATAAAACCCTCCTTTGTATAAATTGAAGGCCCGGACATCGCCGAGAGTGTGAAATCGATAACAGTACGAGATTGGACTGTAGTCCGTACAAATTCGATATTTCATGTAGCCTTCGACGAGGCATTCGATTTAATCCAGCAATGCGGTTCGAGGCGTCACGTGAACCCTTTTCTCCTCCGACTTTCGGTCGGGTTTTCATAGGTATTTATTATTATTACAATTATCCTCTACGCACATATCACGACGTTACATATCTCCACATGAATTGGACTTCCGTTAAAAAATGTCTTTATTTTTAATGTCTAAATAACGTAGTTAAACGCGTTCATTTACACGCATCATTGAGTATTATATTATGTGAAACAGATCGCCAATCCTCCGAGAGACCGTTATCCCCACGACATCACTTTTGTCGTTTTTTCTACCCAAACCATATATTATGCTACAATACTATACGAGTATATGTACGATATTATGAATACGTTTTTTTTTTTATTTTGATAAACGGTATACTGTGATAAAGATTCGACGACTCTATTTACTTGAATTTAATTGAAATTAATTTCATCGCAAAGTATACGCCAGCGCTATCTAGATTACGAAATGTCGGTAACCTCCTGTAAACGATATCAACTAGGAAAATCACTACGCTTCGCATTATCAATTAGCGTCACGTAAAAAGCGATTGATATCATTGCTACCTTTATACGTATATCGTATTAGACCGATAGTCTTGTTGTCAGAAAGATTTTTAAAACCTATTCAAATCCGGTGGATAATCAGTCGGCGAACGCACACCTCAGGGACGTAATAAGAAAGGAGGGGTTTAACCCTCCCTTCATTTTTTTTCAACTCAATGTTAACATTTCAGTATTCATTATTTCTCTCGTCTCGTAATTCATTCCTATTACAAATAATTGTTAGTTAAAACCAACCCCCCTCCCGCTTTATCTATGAATAATCTATGCCTGGGCCTCTGGCGTACCCGTGTGCAATATCTCTTTACGAAATCCACCCAAGGTCTTTGTAATTACAAATGATAAATAATAATTCAATACACAAATAATATAACGATGTGTGTACGTAGTCTTATTAATAATAATTATAATGAAAAAAATCACCAAAACGTTAAAATAATAATATTATGCTTGACTTCATCATTTGGATATGAATGATACGATATTATATTTTATAGCGGCTCGTCCGAGTCGCGTCCGAAAATTGTATCATACTCGAATCGATAGTGGCGTTCGCGGTTTTCCCATCGCTACGAATCTGAGTTACCTTACCGCCTATAATTATTCGTCTAGTTCTTCTCCAACAGACCTCATCTCTGCATCGTTTTGTCTTCAAGCCTTACTCTATATTACCCATAGTCCTTGCCCGTGTGAAATTGCCGTCATTAATATCATGTACCCAAATTATGTAGTTTAAAAAGTTAAAACTTTAAAATATGTTTTGAAACGAGACGCCTTCTTTGAACATATTATTACTATTATTCTTATTAAAAAATTTCAAAAGCCTAAACGGTTCTCTGCTATAATTGTTGTGGACCCGACTCGAACCACCTATTATAAAATATAGGCTTAACATAACATATTATAGACGGAATATTAGGCCCGAGGACTAGAAAGCGTGGTCGCACTAAACGAATCAAGAACGATAGACTGACACTTGTAGACGGGTATGAGAAAGAACAACTTTGCTCCCCGAAGACTTCGCCCATTTAAAACACTCAGTATAACATTTTTCCGTCAGCCATCAGCAGAGTAGTCCTCGAAAAAAGATCCCAGCCACTGTTACGCGTTATTATACTCAATGTTCCGCCTATTCAAATACATATTATAAAATTGAAATAAAGATCAGGGGCGTCATTTCACATTTTCTCGTGACATGCAAATCCTACACTGAAAATTCAAATCAACTTGAAATTCGTTCGTGTAGCATATTTAGGACGAAATCAATGATTTCCATACTTAACTCTATTTTCCAATCATCATATATTCAAATGTATAATACAATTCAAAACCGTACCTACTTCAAATCAATTTCAATATTGATAATTAACTCTATATACAACTAAAATACACAAAAATTACCTGCTTAATATGTTAATTATCAAACAAACAATATATTATTATGTCTAGTGTAGTAAACATAATAAATTAAAACAAATTCATATAGGTAGTAAACTAGTGACAACTCAACCAATAGGTATTTTAATTTTTAAATAAGCGTAATAGAATTACGAGTACGAATCTCCTTCCCCCCCCCAAATCCGGCTCTGAGTACGAGGTTGCCTACCTCTAATCTGAAATTTAAGCAAAAAAAATAATAGTAAAAATTGTCAACGCTTTAATTTAGCATAGCTATTTTTAATCGATAGTCGATACTATAATACATACAAATATTAGATTACTTATAACGATGTTTATATCTTCTGATAGTATTAAAATATTATGCCCAAATCGTAAAAAAAAAAAAATGTGTGTGAAATTACAAAATGAACATTTTGGAGTATAAATTATACAAAATTAACTACATCTGCACGTTTTAGGTGCACTAAAAAAAAAAATCCATAGGGCGCATTTGCAAACCCTTGCGTTCCGCAAATGACGCCCCTGATAAGATAAATGGACTAAGAATTTCGGCCGTATTGTTTACGATACACACTATTATGCGTGAGAGAGACGAACAAGATGCGGTTTTTTCATGACAGAAACAACGTGTATACTGTATGAAACAGCATGGTTTTTTCGGACACGATTCGGACGTGGCCATTTTTAGTATGCGAATCCTAACTATATAATATGTAATATATTATCGTGTAATAATTATTGTACTAGTTCCTTTATTGCCCGCGTGTGTAGTTATCTGATAAATCGATATTGTTTTTATATGTGTAAAGTTTACGCGCGCGATTACGACAAAACGTGCCAATATACTGTACAATTGTATAGAGATATTCATGGTTATTTTGTACGTTTGAGACCACTATAGATGTAGCTGACTGCATCATAGCAGAGTCTCGTAAGATGTTATGGAAGTTTGGCAGCCGTATACCAAGGTGATAAATATCATTGTACTGATTAGCCCGCGAACGATTTGTTTTTCGCCGTGGACTACTATACTTCCTGTACGACGGCATTGAACCTGTAACCAGTGTAGACTTACCGAACCGCGCTGTATTAATGCACGCATAAACATAATCGTTCGCGGGTCAATCAACACAATTTGCCATTTATACGGTGTACGGGTCGTGTCGAGCCTCCCGTCGGGTTAACGGAATACCTATTATAGTTGTTTTATATTGTAAGTGTCTACATTCAATATGTACATAGTAATATACTATTGTAATAATATTATACCCTCGCGCGATATTATTTTTGTATACTTCTCGGTTTTATACGTTTTATACTTTATTTTTATTAATACATTAACGTATGATCATATTGTACGAATAGGTAACACAATATACACGTGACGTGTGCATTGTCGATATTTTTTTTTTTTAGCGATATCATACAATTTAGCATAAAACCCTATTATACAATTGATTAGAATTAACTGATTCGACCTCGATTTGCTGTATGTACAAATATTTTTACCAAAGCCAACCAATATTATAATAAATTATTATTACGTATAACTATTATTATTAAAACCTATGTACTATGTAGGTGTACGTAAACAATAAACGAGACGTCGTGTTGATTTGTACGTTTTTATGCTTAATAATATTATCGAATGTTTCGTTTCAGCGCGCGCGGCGTCTATCTACTTACAATTATTAGTACAAATTTTTTTTTTTCTCTTGGAGTTTTACTGGAGGATTTTGCTGCCATACATTTTGTTCAATTCAATTTAAAATCAACAATTTATCTTACATATTTCTTAAGTTTCAATTAATTTGTATGTATATTGTATTATTTAATGTATTTATGATAGTTTGTATTTTGATTTATCAATGTGGTGATAGTCACAATACTTGTATGGCTACAATAAAATACTTAAAAACTATATAACTTAACTACTCTACATTTACCCGAAAATAAAAATATTTTGAACTTCAATTATATAAAACTCACCCATTAAAAATAATTTGAAAATATTAATATTTGTGTAAACATTATTTAATATTTTAATCATAAATAATTACAATAGGCTGTGAACTATAATAAATACATTACCATGTTAAAAAAAAAAGTATACAGGTATATATACTATATCATACTTCAATAGCAATTAATTACTTTACAATGAAATATAAAAATATGTTACCTTAACTCCTTACAATGATATATTTTTCAATTCCTTTTGAAATATTTTATTAGTTATGCAAAAACATAATTATTTCACCTTAAATTTATAACTGGGAAAAAAAATATAATTTTTTATAAATTGTGTTTTTATTATATTAATATTTTTTCACCTTAATGGTATAGAATTAATACCTATTAAATTATAAAATAAAATATTTGTTTATGAACTACAAGATTGTTTATTAAAAATTAAAAAAATAATTGGTCAAATAAGTTATTAGTCTTAAAATGAATTCAACTAATGAAACAGGCACTGATATTTGATATCTAAGAATTTTCTGGGAACATGTAATGAACGTGTTAATTTTTTTTTAAATGAACACGTTCAGTTATTAGGCAATAAACGTGAACGTGAACTGTATGTGTCATATCAATCTAACAAATTCAAAAATGTATTTTGTAATATTTTTTTTCTTATTTTAATAACTTTTCCTATTTTGCATATTTTTTCCTTTGTAATTACCTAAGCCATTTACGAATCCCACACGGTTTATATTGTTACATAATAGTTTCACCTTTGTAACCTATTATCTACCATGTATTTTTTTTGTTTTTGTTATCTTTTCTACAAATATAATACAAAACCGTTTTTTACTAGATTATGTTCATTTTTGAAAAATATTTTTAAATGTTTTATTACTTTTTATTTTGTTGATTTTCAAGTGCTTTAAATCCCAATCCTTGATTATATATAGATATATACAATTATATAAGATAACTTAAAATTTAATAATACTGTTTGTTAAATGAACCTAAATGAAAAAGCATACTTTTAATACACGTGTTTTTGGTATTTATAACAATAACATTAGCTAAGAATATTTTATTGTGTTTAGACCAATACAATGAATGGCATACAAGAGTACAAGTTTAGAAAACACTTCATTTGGGTTAATTTTGTAATTAATTTGTAAAAATAAATGAAAACCTTCGGAAAATATTTTAGTTTCTTTTATTCTATTTTAAATAAATTATAACACAATTACTAATTTTTTTTTTTATTAGATATTTACAATCTGTACATAATTAATTAGAACAATAAGTGAATGTGATTAACAATGTTTATTTTTTTTTTTTTTTATTTGAGTGACACGAGAAGGGAGGATAGAACCCAAAATTACTTATTCTAGAATATAATTTTATATTAAAATAATAAAATTTGTATTATCATTTAAAAAAAAAGAACTATTCAATGTATTTTATTGAAATAATTATAAGTGGTGTTACATTTCCTGTTAGTATATCATATTATAAAGCATAAAGTATGAGATTACAACATAATAATAGGTATTGAAGAAAAAACTTAATTAAAACTATCTTCCATAAAAATAATATTTATTTGTGAATAAAATTCAAATTTATCATTCTGAAAATACCAATTGTCTCTTCATACCTCTTCACTAAATTCAAGACACCATTGAGTTTTAGGTGACAATATTTAATAACAACTGACTATAATAGTCATAAATATTATTAAATTTATCTATGAGGCCTGATTATAACAAAATGTTTGTATATTACCTAAGTATAATGGAACCAAGACCATAGCAATTGATTATTTGGAAATATTTGCTGGACAGCATTTATAGGAGCATGCAATAACAAGTTATTATTTAAAAAATGGATTCCATTATAATTCAGAGGTAAAATATTGTGAAAGACACTTAATAATGCAGAGTATGTTTCTTACTCCTCAGGATATAAATCATTTGAAATGCCTAAATTGTTCAAAAAAAATAAATATATTATACCATCATATTATCGACAACATTGATAACTGATATTACCAGAAGAAATTCCTTCCTAAACTTTTGTAGAGCATTTGAAATATAAGAAAATATCTTGGCACTTGAGGAAGGGTCTTATACGTTGTTTGTGTAACAAATATGAATATATATTCAGTATAACTTGTATATTTGTATTTCATCAAAACAATTGTGTTAGATAACTTATTTAATGATCCTTAACAGAATACATTAATAATTATTTATTTTACACTAACTGAAGTTATTTCAGTTAAAAATAGATAATATGGTATAATTTAATAATTTTTTAACATTTATTTACAGTAAATCATTAATAGAGGAATGATAATATTATTACACATTATGATAAGAGAAAATATCTTTCGAGATCATGAATGATAAAATAACTATTTATAGCCACGTGAGATACCTACAATACAAAATTTAAAATATCAATGTTTATTCATGTTTGAAAATTTAATTTAAAGACGTAATATAATTTTCATTGAACTTTATTTTAACAAATTAATTAGAAATTTTTATGTATTATTCAATATTTTACAGTTCATACATTATAAGTTATAACTAAGAACATATCATTACCTTCAAATAAGAAACACCCCCATTATCCCAAAATAGAGATTTAAGTTTCCAACTAGTTATCCTATAATAATCCCATTTTCTTTCAGAAGGGATAGGCTTAAACAACATATTGAATATAGTGTGTAACCCTGTAATACAAAGTTAAGTATTTTAGGATGTGTCATCAAAACAGCCATAAAAACAAACAATGTCCATAGTTTACTGCACAATAGTAAATTTACAGTTTTATATAAATTATTAACCAAATCACAAAGTAAAATACAATGTCCCTGTGGAGTGTCATTCTGACTATAGTAATAGAAAAGCTACCGTCTAAAACCAATTTAATCAATGTAGTTATCTAATTTTCTACTATTACAATATTTTTATTACAGCAGTTTGTTGATTATTGCACATTTATATGTGCCAATAAAACACCTATATTGCGCTAATAAATTTATATGAACAACTAGACGCCCAATAATCACGGACGGTGTAACGTTGATGAAACATAATCCGTTCTGGATTCTAATTCGATCTCAATTCGTGATTCGCGATCGTAACGGACATAACAATCAGCTCTGGACCCAGAAAAGCGTGTCCCCCGACACGAAGCGTGTTCCGCGAAAATCCAAGTGCGCCCCCCGAAATGTATGTACCGAATTTAATATTGTATGTATTCGTTTTTAATGTAGAAATGTTTGTGAAGATGATAACGGTCAATTAATGAGATCACTCTATCCGATACATTGGTATTTATTTTAAATTATATTATTTTAGTAATATTGTTTAAACTTTTACTTTTTTTGTGTCGATAATTTTTAGTATACACTTATTAAGGTATAAATATTATTAATGTATAAGTTATGTAGTGACATTATTGTTTAATGAGCTACGTCCTGGCATAGGTTTTTTTTTTTTTGGCTATGAAAATCTATTAACTCTATCGACTGAATTAAAAAGTGTGTCCCCTGAAATCTGATGTATATTTTAGGCCCTGAATCAGCTGATTCGGCTGTTTGTCGAATTTAGAATTTATATGATTGTCCTCTGCGGTATATTTCTTAAAACTCATTCCGGCCGTTTTTAAATTGGCCGGCACTAAAATTTTCCCAAGTCCATACAAATTTATGGTGTTGGAATGGGGCAATTTTTGGTAGTTTGTTAGGTAAAATATGAAACTGATGATTGATTCTGATGCTTATTATGCTGCTGCTGCTGATCATTATTATTATTTAAGTGATGATTATTCTTATT